>CM021106.1:281902609-281958672 GCA_007115665.2 Sequoiadendron giganteum
CCTTAAACCCTAATCCATCAACCCCCATACCCTCTTAATCCCTCAACCCTAAAACCCTAATCCCTCAACCCCTCTACAATCTTAATTCCTCAACCCTTAACTCTTCAACCCTAATCCCTTGACCCGTATACCCTCTTAATCCCTCAACCCCTCAACCCTTAACCCTTAAACCCTAATCCATCAACCCCCATACCCTCTTAAAGCCTCAACCCTCAAACCCTAATCTCTCAATCCCTCTCCAATCTTAATCCCTCAACCATTAACCCTTCAACCCTAATCCCTCAACCCCTATACCCTCTTAATCCGTCAACCCCTCATCACTCAACCCTTTAACCCGAATACATCAACCCCCATACCGTCTTAATCCCTCAACCCTCAAACCCTAATCCCTCAACCCCTCTACAATCTTAATCCCTGAACCCTTAACTCTTCAACCCTAATCCATCGACCCGTATACCCTCTTAATCCCTCAACCCCTCAACCCTCAACCCTCAAACCCTAATCCATCAACCCCCATACCCTCTTAATTCCTCAACCCTGACCCTCAACCCTCAACCCTGAAACTCTAATACCTCAACCCCTCTTCAATCTTAATCCTTCAACCCTTAACCCTTCAACCCTAATCCCTTGACCCCTATGCACTTTTAATCCCTCAACCCCTCAACCCTCAACCCTTAAACTCTAATCCATCAACCCCCATACCCTCTTAATCCCTCAACCCTCAAACTCTAATCCCTCAACCCCTCTACAATCTTAATCCCTCCACCCTTAACCCTTCAACCCTAATCCCTCGACCCCTATACCCTCTTAATCCCTCAACACCTCAACCCTCAACACTCAACCCTTAAACCCTAATCCATCAACCCCCATACCCTTTTAATCCATCAACCCTCAAACCCTAACCCATCAAACCCTCTATAATCTTAATCCATCAACCCTTAACCGTCAACCCTCAACCCTCAAATCCTAATCCCTCAACCCCTCTAAAATATTAATCCCTCAACCCTTAACCCTTCAATCTTTATCCCTCGACCCATATAACATTTCATTCCCTCAACCCCTCAATCCTCAACCTTAAACTCTAATCCATCAACCCCCATACCCTCTTAATCCCTCAACCCTAAAACCCTAATCCCTCAGCCCCTCTACAATATTAATCCCTCAACCCTTAACTCTTCAATCCTAATCCCTCAACCCGTATAACCTCTTAATCCCTCAACCCCTCAACCATCAACCCTTAAACCCTAATCTATCAACCCTCATACCCTCTTAATCCCTCAACAATCAAACCCTAAGCCCTCAACACCTCTATAATCTTAATCACTCAACCTTAACCATTCAACCCTAATCCCTCAACTCCTATACCCTCTTAATCCATCAACCCCTCAACCCTCAACCCCCATACCCTCTTAATCCCTCAACCCTTCAACCCTAATCGACAATCTTAATCCCTCAATCCTTAACCCTCCGACTCAAATCCCTCGACCCCTATACAATTTTAATCCATCAACCCCTCAACCATCAACCCTCAACCCTCAAACCCTAATCCATCAACCCCCATACCCTCTTAATCCCTCAACCCTCAAGCCCCAATCCCTGAATCCCTCTACAATATTAATCCCTCAACCTTAACCTTTCAAAACTAATCCCTTGACCCCTATACCCTCTTAATCCCTCAACCCCTCAACCCTCAACCCTTAAACCCTAATCCATCAACCCACATACCCTCTTAATCCCTCAACCCTCAAACCCTAATCCCTCAACCCCTCTACAATATTAATCCCTCAACCCTTAACTCTCAACCCTCAAACTTCAAACTCTAATCCCTCAACGCCTCTACAATCTTAATCCCTCAACCCTTAACCCTCAACCCTCAACCCTCAACCCTAAAACCCTAATCCCTGAACCCCTATACAATATTAATCCCTCAACCTTTAACCCTTCAACCCTAATCCCTTAACCCCTATACCCTTTTAATCCCTCAACCCCTCAACCCTCAACCCTTAAACTTTAATCCATCAACCCCCATACCCTCTTGATCCCTCAACCCTCAAACCCTAATCCCTCAACCCCTCTACAATTGTAATCCCTCAACCCTTAACTCTTCAACCATAATCCCTCAAACCCTATACCCTCTTAATCCATAAACCCCTCAACCCTCAACCCTTAAACCATAATCCATCAACCCCCATAACCTCTTAATCCCTCAACCCTGAACCCTCAACCCTTAACCCTCAATCCCTTAACCATCTACTTGAGAGAGAGAGAGGGAGAGGTGGTGGGAGGGACATTCTTGAGAGAGAGGGATAGGGAGAGGGAGAGAGAGAGAGGGAGTGAGAGAGCGAGGTAGAGGGTGTAGGAGGTGGAGACTTGACAAAGAGAGAAAGAGGAAGATGGGGTAGGATGAAGATACTTTAGAGAGAGAAAGAGGGAGATAGGTTGGGAAGGAGAGACATTGGAGAGAGGGAGATATAAAAAGTGGGAGATAGATAGTGGGATTAAGAGAGGGAGGGAGAGAGACAAAGTGGTAGAGAGAGAGGGAGAGACATAGAGACAGAGAGAGAGACTTGAGAGATGGAGAGGGGGTGGGAGGGAGAGGGAGTACTCAGGATACAGGGATTCAAGAGAGATGGAGGGGGTGGGGGGAGATACATGAGATAGAGGGAGAGAGAGTGGGAGGGGGTTGGAGGGAGAGAGATAGAGGGAGTGAGAGAGAGAGAGGATGTGGGACAAATATAAAGGGAGTGAGTGAGAGATTCAAAGAGAGGCCTAAAAGAGGGAGAGGGGGTAGAAGGGAGAGACTTGAGAGACAAAGAGGGAGGGAGAGTGGGTGAGAGGGAGAGAGAGTGGGAGAGAGATAGAGGGCATGTGAGATAGAGGGACTTGAGAGAGAGAGGGATAGATGGTGGGAGGGATATACTTGAGAGAGATGGAGAGGTAGATGAAGACAGATAGAGGGAGTGGGACAGGGAGGGAGTGGATGAGAGATAGAAGGAGTGACTATGAGAGGGAGAGGGGGTAGGAGGGGGAGACTTGACAAAGAGAGAGGGAGAAGGGGTAGGAAAAATATACTTGAGAGAGAGAGAGGGAGAGGGGGTCGTAGGGAGAGACCTGAGAGAGAGGGAGAGAGACATAGTGAGAGAGAGAGTGAGTAGGAGAGAGATACAGGGGGATGGAGATACCCAAGAGAGATAAAGGGAGTGAGTGAAAAACCTAAGAGAGGGAGAGGGGGTAGGAGGGAGAGACTTGAGAGAGAGAGACAAAGAGAGAAAGATAACAACCTAAGAGAGGAAGATGGAGTGAGAGATAAAAATACCAAAGAGGGAGAGTGAGAAAAGGGGGTTGGAGTGAGATAGATTTATTTAGGTACCTATGTGGTAGGGAAAGAGACCTGACAAAGGGGATTGGACTGAGAGATTAGTCTAGGTCACGTGGGAGGGAGTGAGACCTAAGAGATAGAGACTTCAGAGGGATACAAATTTATCCAGTTACAATAATGAGTTAAAGAAGGTATGAAAGGTAAAACCTCGACTATCCCTCTATGATCATAAACTATGCACTCTAAGCATTATCAAAGTTGTTCACCAAAGAGGGGAAATTCTACTTCTGTCCAAAGCAGGCCATTTGGTGCTTGCCAAATGTCTTGCTTTGGATGTGTTAATTAACAAGATTTTACAAATTTTCTCATATTTTTGTCTATGCTCTCCATCTCATTTGCACATCTTTCAATGCAAGTTTATAAAAAAACTGTGATATCATTAACCTCTCTCTTAGCTATCTAAATATATATTGTTTTTTCATTTTGATTTATTTAAGGTTTTGATCCATGGCATCTATAGGATAGTGAAATCTTACACATGGATTGTATAGATTTAGCCATCCTCATAGAATAAAATAGATCATTTACTCCAAGCAAATTAATAAAACTAAACCAAACATGCATTAGATAAAATGAAATACAACCTATTCTATGGTGGATTGGTGCCCTCCATGAAGATGTGAGAGAGCCCTTTCCCAATCCCTTTCTAAGCCAAAGTGAAATAGACAATGAGTTGCTATGAGCTCAAGTTGCCTATAGTTTTGATGCATTCAAAATGTGTTGTTGAAATGAGAGAAAATGGCTTGCATTTATAGGAGAAGTTGATAAAAGAGAGGCCAAAATTAGGCAATGTGGGACTAAATCCCATCCAATAGGATAGAGACACTTGTCATAATGGGATTGGTCAAAGCTTGTGCAAGTTTTGTCCAATGTGCCCATTCAAATTTGAAAAATGTCAGTAAATGCATGTTGTTGAGGGTTTTGGGGGGAATAATCTTTGTCCAAAAAAGTCAAAGATGAGAGTTATTGAGGGAAAATAAGTCTTTTTAATAAATCAATAAATTGATTTATTGATGCAAGTGGGTGGGTTAGTTAGGAGTTTAGATTTGACTCTAGTTGAGTCAAAAGCTAGAGAATGGTAATTGTGATTAAAAGTTAATTAAATTTAGATTAATTAACTTGGGGGATTTTAGGGATTTGATATTTTATTTTAAATCAGTTTGATTTATTAAATCAAATAAGAAGAACCTTAGGAACTTAATTAAATAATTTGATTTATTTAATTAAGCTTGATGAACCTTAGGATCAAATCAATAAATTGCTTTAATTGATTAGTAGAAGGACTGAATGCATGATGTTAGTTAAAGTGGAATGCATAATGTTATTTTTGGATGTCTACATTTTTCCCCTCTTTGAAGCAATGTACTCATTGCATTGGTTCAGAGAATGATGTTGCTGACATCGAAAATAAAGAATTTCAGATTTTTCGGATGCCCCAGCGAAAATAAGTACGTTACTACATTGCCCCCTCGAGAGATCGAGCGAAAAGATACAATTTGAGGTGGATCTTGTGACAAAGAGGTTCAAAATGGATGTATGGATGGTTAGACTATGATAATGATGATGTAAATGAGATGTTTGAAAGATGCTTAGAATAACAAATTTATATTATCCTAAACAACTTAAATGATTATGCCATGCATGTGAGATGAATGAGATGGATGATGTTGTCCTATAATGATACGATGTGATTATGCAAGATGAGAGGATGAATGCAGCATGGATGCAAGATGGATGCATTGTTAGCATGAAAGAAGGTAGAAGAATGAGAGGGATCAACCCTTAAATTCGAGAAGATGAAGAAGTCCAACAAGTCCCCTAGTCATCAAGATTTTATTGGATATGACAGTGAATGATGATGATGTGTTGCTTATCAAGGGATGCGAGAGAGCGTACCTTTCTTTATGTTTGATAACACCCGTAGGTGCGATGCATCAAGGTATTAAGAACCAGGATGGCGTGGCGCCTAGTGTGATGGAATTTGACTCGACAATCAGATAGGAGTACTCTTGTTCACACTTGACAAACATAACCTTATTCAGAATACAATTCAGATATTCTAGACATCTCGGGCCAAAACATAAGAAGGCAAGCCTTCTTATGTGGTCAACAAGATACCTAAAACATCCTTCCTACAAACAAAACAAAATATGCATGACAAAGTTATTTTACAAGAATATCCAACAAGCATAACAGATAAAAAGATAATGATCGTTGCCCCATTCCTTTCTCTCTAAACCTATTTTGTTTAGGCATCATTGAGAGGTCCTTGGAATGAGCACAAAATAAGATAAGTCAAAAAGACCAAAATAAAGTAAACAAACAAGCTAATGTTCTTCGTATCGCTAGCCAAGACTAATTACTGCGAGGTACTTGATGCTTATGTCCATCGCAGGAAAGCTTCATCCTAGGACATGTAGTGATCAGGGTTTTGGTGGGACTGATTGGGTGATAAGCTATTGATACTCTGAGTTGACGAACTTGTTGACTTACTGACTTAGACCTTCGAGACTTTGACGATTAGGCGTTCACTTTAGAACCTCCTAAACTTGCTTCTGACTAACTCACCAAAGGGTGAAAGCGACGATGATTTATTATGAGTGATGACAATCGCAGGTGAAAGCAAGATGAAACGGATGCACCATTTTGGTTTTTTCAAATGTTTTGAGGCTTTTTTTGGAATTTTGAGATGTTTTACTAATGTTTTTGGTATTTTCAAGATTTTTCAATGTTTTTGGTATTTTAAAGATTTTTCAATGTTTTTGGTATTTTCAAGATTTTACGATGAATAGACTAACTTAAAGACCTATCCTAGGGGTCTCGGGGGTTGATCCATAGATTAGCCCTGCCTACGTTATATACGTAGAGACCATGTAGTTCGACTGGTGGTGGACTGACTTGATGATAATATGGACAAATGGATTGCCATTTTATTGCCTAAAGGACTGACCTAAGATGTAGACTAGATGGGCAAACGGATTGCCAATGCGACGGACGCCTAAAGGACTGACCTAACTGTCTTAGGGGATGATCAAAGATCAACCTTGCCTACGTTCAAGCTCAGAGATGACGTAGTTCGGCAAGGGTGGAAGACTAACAAGACTAAATGATGAATTTTGAAGATTTTCCAATATTTCAACATGTTTTTGGATTTTTTGAATGATTTGGATGTTTTTGGATTTTTGAATGAGTTTTTTGAATGTTTTTAGATTTTCTGAATGAGTTTTTTTAATGTTTTTGGATTTTCTAATGAATTTTTGAAAAAGATCACGAGAATATACATGAATCCAATTCGATGTTGCGAGAACGTGCCCCTAGTGTGGTGCGACAGACTACTTTGATAAAGGCAGGACAGACTGACCTTCGAAATGCCAAGTAGTTCCAATGGTGGAATATGGTATAGACACCAACGTAAGCTATGGTATGGATGCGAGCGGATGAGTGGAATGTGATGGAATGGATGAGTCGTGTAAATCTTGGTAGATGGGGAAGGTGCTTTATTTACACTTGATGCCTTCTTTCCAGGTTTTCACCAAGGTACTTGCCCAAAGCGCCACCGAAGTGGTTTTCACTAGAGGATGATTTTTTTCTTTTTACTATTTTCAATCCTTTTCTAAATTTTTTGGATTTTTTGATCTTTTGATTTTTTTGTTATCACCAAGTTGCTTGTTTGCTAGGTTTTCATTGAGGTAACCATTTTTTCAGGACCTTTTCTGATTGTTTTTGTATTTTTTGGTTCTATACCTTGCAAGGTTTAGGCATAAAATTTTTTGAGGTGAGAGCTATTCAGAGGCTCCTGCAGAGGCTCACCTTCTGGTGTTGCTAGTTGATATGCCCCTGATGTGTAACTTGCAGTGATGAGAAAAGGTCCCAACCAGCTGGGCTCAAAATTTCCCTTTGTATATGGATTTGGCACGTTCTTTTGGTTTTCTTTCAGCACGAGGTCACCAACTTGGAAAGTACATTGTCTGATCTTCTTGTTGTAGCTCCTTTTTAGGCGATTCTGGTACACTTGTAGATGATTAAGGGCATCCATGCGCCTTTCATCTAGTAATTCCAGCTCATTGAGTCTTGTGACCCTGTATTCCTCATCTGTGATAAGGTTTTGCAGTGATATCCTTAGTGATGGGAGCTCAATCTCAATGGGGAGTATGGCCTCTGATCCGTAGACCAGAGAGAATGGGGTGGCACCTATTGGCATGCGGATGCTAGTGCGGTAGGCCCATAATGTGGGATTTAACTGTAGATGCCAGTCATGACCAGAGTCATTGACTGTTTTCTTGAGGATTTTCAAAATGGTTTTATTTGTAGCTTTTGCCTAGCCATTGCCTTGTGGATAGTATGGAGTGGAAAAACGGTGTTGGATTTTGAATTTTTCACACAAATCTCGGACATCCTGATTTTTGAAGGGCGTCCCATTATCAGAGATAATGGATTGAAGAACACCGTATCGGCAAATGAGGTAATTCAGGATGAACTTGGATATTTGTTTTCCCGTGATGTAGGTCATGGGAATTGCTTCGACCCACTTTGTGAAATATTCAGTGGCGGTGATGATGAACTTATGGGAATTAGATGAGGTGGGTGCTATTTTACCAATGAGATCGAGCCCCCATTGTGAAAAGGGCCAAGGTGTAACAATGGGATGCAGTTCTTGAGCTGGTGCATGAATAAGGTCTCCATGCTGTTGGCATTGCAAGCATTTTCTGACAAAATTGTGCGCCTCTTTTTCCATTGTCGGCCAGTAGTATCCTGTTCTTAGCAAATTTTTAGCCAAGGTCATACCACTTGAGTGTGACCCGCATGTGCCATTGTGTACCTCAGTTAGAGCAGTCAGGGCTTCCTTGGGTTTTAAACAACATAACAGGGTTCCATCGGTACTCCTACGGAAGAGGGTCTCTCCTAGGATGACGAATCGTGAAGTCCTTTTGATGAAAGTGCATTTTAGGTTCGGGGTGATGTTAGTGGGGAGGATTCCTAACTTTAGGTAGGTGTATATATCATGATACCTTAGATCACCAGGACCAATGAGTTCACACATGTATTGTGACTCTGGTAGCTTGAATGTGGGTACGAGAAGCTGCTCTACGAGGAATTCATGTTTCGAGACATTACGAGGGATGTCGAGTAAGGATCCAATTGTCGCCATTGCATTAGCCGCTCTATTGTTTGTCCTTGGTATCTACTCAAAGGTAATGTCGATGAAAGAATCCTTGAGGCTTTCTACCACCTTCTTGTATGGTGCGAGCTTGTCATCCTTGGTTTGGTATTCACTGTTGTCTTGGTTGATGATAAGTTGCGAGTCCCCATAGACTTTTAGTGCCATGATTAGCCATTGTGCTGCAATCTTGAGACCTATGGTCAAAGCCTCATATTCTGCTATATTGTTAGTACAAGGGAATGCCAACTTGTATGATCTAGGTATGCAGTCTCCTTGTGGTGTGATGAAGAACACACCAACTCCTGACCCATGTTGTGTGTGAGAGCCATCAAAGTATAACTTCCAGTGGTCTGTTGCACCAAGGTTAAAAAGGGACTCATCTAGAAATTCTGATATGAGTGGGCTATCTGTGTAGAGGGGAGCTTCTTCCAGCTGATCTACAATGACTTGTCCTTTTATGGCTTTTCGTTCTACATACTCGATATCATGTTCAGATAATATCATTACCCACTTAGCCATTCTACCTGTAAGCGCTGCTTTTGACAATAGGTATTTTAGAGGGTCTATTTTGGCAATCGACTTGGTTTGGTGCGTTACCATAGGAATTTTTGAGCCGCAAATACTAGTGCTAGGCAAGCTTTTTCTATTGACGTGTAATTGAGCTCATGTCCCACCATTGTTCTGCTGATGTAGTAGATAGCCCACTCGGTTCCCTTTTCATCATGTTGGGCTAAAAGGGCCCCTAGGGAGGCTGTTGTTGCAGAGATATATAGGATTAATGATTTCCCCACAATTGGTGGCATCAACACAACTGGTGTAAGTAGATATTCTTTTATTTTTCTGAATGCTTCCTCGCATTTGTCATCCCATCTGAAAGCTACTCCCTTGTGAAGCAGGTGTGAATAGGCAATCTGTTTATCTACCAATTGTGCTATGAATCTTCAGATGGACTGGAGTCTTCCTTGCAATCCTCTTAGTTGTTTTAACATTCTTGGTGCTTTCATTTCGATGATTGATTTTACCTTTGCAGGGTCTACCTCTATCCCTCTCATTGAAACTATGTATCCTAGTAGCTTCCGTGATTGCACCCCAAAGACACACTTCTTCGGGTTGAGTCTAACCTTATATTGTTAGAGCCTATCAAAGATAGCACTTAGAGTTGCTATATGGTCTTGTCTCTTCTTTGATTTAGCAAGTATGTCATCTACATAATTTTCGACTGTTTTGTGGATCATGTCGTGGAAGATTAATGTCATGGCTCTTTGGTAGGTAGCTCCTACATTCTTCAACCCAAATGGCATTACGATCCAGCAGTAGGTGCCCCAAGGACATGCGAATGTTGTCTTGTGTTGGTCTTATTTTGTGATCATTATCTAATTGTACCCCAAGAAGCCATCCATTAGGGAAAGCATCTCATGTCCGGCCGTCATATCCACTATCATGTCAATGTTGTGTAGTGGAAAGTCATCCTTGGGACATCCTTTGTTTAGGTCTCTGAAATCAGTGCAGATGCGGATGCCCCCTTTCGGTTTTGAGACTGGTACGAGGTTAGATACCCATTCTGGATAGTCGATTGGGTGTATGAAGCCAACATCCAAAAGTTTTTGCAGCTCAATCTTTGCAAGCAAGGCTATTTGTGGGTGCATCTTCCTTAGCTTCTGTCTGACTAGTTTTGCTCCGAGGTAAACGGCCAAATGATGAACTACCACTTTAGGGTCCAAGCCTAGCATGTCTGCATAGGTCCACGCAAAATTTACCTTTCTCTCCTTTAGGAAAGCTGCCAATAGTTTTTGTTCTTCTTCTAGGAAGGATTCTGCATAAAAGGTAATTTGTGGTTCTGATTCTGTTCCTAAGTTGACCGGGTTGCACTGTTTTGCCAATACTGTTGACTTCTCCTGGTGTAGAGCAGTAGGGGGGAGATTGAATACTTCATCCTCTGGCACCTTAGAGAGGTTTTCGCCATTGGATGTGTCCTTTATTTTTACTATTTTATGGTTAGAGAGTGCCATAGTGTGGTTTTCACTCACGAACTCCGAGCTTATTCTCGATCTTTTTCTTTTACGACTGAAGGACTCAATCATCTCCCCATAGTATGCTTGTGTGTCTAGAGTGATATCAAATCCTTCCTTGTGATCTCCACATGGAACAGTATCCCTTAGTCCCATGAATTCTGAGAGAGCCTCATCATTTTCGAACGAGTCTAGAATCGGTGGTCCCCGTTGGTTGTGATCGATGAGTTGGGGGTACACTAAGTGGATTTGGTGGGTTTGTTGGATTGGCTCAGCGGGTGAGACACTAATCATCAGTAAGGTGTAATCTTCAAAGAGCCTAGGTAAGCCACCTATGGTTTCATCATCGTCACTACTACTACAAATGTCAGTTATGTCAAATCTGAAGTTATAAGGAGGTAGGCCTGTGGACACAGGTAATCTAAGGTTAGTTGCCGAGACCCGAGGAGAGGACCTGACTGCCCTATTAGGAAAACTTCTACCATGCATAGTTATACTTAGAGGGGTACAACCAAGGCCAAGGTTCTGCATTCTTCTTTCTATAATGATGGGCTCCAACTGTCCATCACTGTTTCTTCCTAGGCTTTCATTCCTATTATAGCCCATGCCGAACATCAGTTGTAACCCTCTGTTTGTTTCCTCCATGGGTAGGGTGGGAGTGGGTCTTTCATTTTGGTATAGAGTGTGTGTGATGTCCTCCTCATCCACATTCTCCCGACTGAGATCCCCCCAACTGTGGAATCCAGTGAGTTCCGTTCTAGTGTGAATAGGTGTTTGAATCAATTGTGGTTGCCCATGTGACCTAGGAGATTGTGGTAACTCTCCTACAACAAAAGCATTTCTCTTCATTCTATAATCACCGCATCCATTGTCCTGTATCATGTTCTAGATCTCAGATATTTCGGGGATGGCGAGTGTCTCTGTCGTAGAAGTGGAGGCAATATTAGCTGTGTCTATGTATGAAGTGGATGGTCCTTCATCATTTTTAGGTACTTGAGGGATCTTGTAAAACTTGGCTTCCAAGTTTTTGCAATAGGCGAAAGGTTCGGGATCCCTATATATGGTAACCTCCTCATTTTGATATGAGAACTTAATGCACTGATGATAGGTTGAGGCCACTGCCTTCATTTCGTGTATCCATGGGTGTCCCAAGAGGATGTTGTATGGAAAATCAAGGTCAAGAACTTGACAAGTTGTTTCCATGGTTGCTAGCCCCACTTGGATGGGGATCTTGACAGTGCCCTGAGACACTCTTTCCTAGTCATCATATGCTCTTATGGTGATACTTTTGTTCTTATTCATGGAATCTGCGGCGAATCCCAATTTCTTTATAAGTTTCAGAGAACAAATATTAAGACCTGCACCACCATCTACCAGGACTCGCTTGACTTTCTTTTTATGGACTAGGACTTGGAGGTGGAGTGCGCGGTTATGAGATGGTTGCAGGAGGAAATCTTGGTCCGAAAATGTGATGAGATTCGGGGTAACGATGTTACCTACCATAGCTTGAAATTGTTATGTGTCAAGGGTGGCGGCAAAGGTAGAGGCAGCTAGTGCTTCATCTAGGATCTGTCTATGAGCGGCGGAGATATTTAGTAATTCCATGATGGATATTTGTGTGGGTGTTCTCATCAGTTGGTCAATTACATTGTAATCATAGGGGATAGCCTTTGTGTTGGTAATGGGGGTCTTAGCAGGTGCCCCGACAATGGTAACTTTTCCATGTCGTGTGGTGACTCCACAGTCATTGTTGGCTCCCTTGATATTTATGATAGTGACCAACTCATCGACACATCTGAGTATCTCCTCGTATACTAGATTAGCACTAGCATACTTTTGTTTACCCTTATTATTCCCTTGGTTATTTCCCTGATTATGATCCAGCATCGGATTCGTGTAGATTTTCAGGTCTTGGTTTCCGATCGGCTACTCAATGTTGATGACCTTATCCTCGATAAGGTCTTCGATGATATTCTTGAGTCTCATGTAGTTGGTGGTGGTGTGTCCTTTGACTTTATGAAAGTCACACAGGAGATTCTCATTGTACCACAACGGTTTGGTCATGGGCTCCATGTATTGTTCGGAGTTAGAGATTTTAATTAGGTTTTCTTTGACCAATTTCTTCATGATAGACTCAATCGATTCGCCAAGAGCTGTGAACTTCCTCTTGGGGGGAAACTTGTTGCGGGGAGGTGGTCCTCCTTGATTACCCACATTGTTGACTTGGCTGGTGGAAGGTGGTTGTGACTGTGCTACTACCGCATTAGCCTGTACATTGTTGTGGTTATGAGTTTGCAGTTGATGATGATTTTGGGTATTTTGCTTAGGAGCATTGATGACTACCTTAGCATCGACCACGTCGTCATTCATGATATTTTTTTTCCTCGACCATGTTCAAGGTTTATCATTTTAGTTGTTGGACGGGTGGTTATCTTGCGATGGAGTGAATGTAGGTGTGCCTCCTCGCGCAGTAAGGGCTCTTTCGATGTTGAGTTCCTTTGGAATTAGTTGATCGTAGGATGTGATGCACTACATTTTTAGGTAGAACGCCAAGTTTTCATCTAGGTTGGCTATGATGGTGCAAACTTGTTGTTCCTCTAGCATGGTCCACTTGCTCTGATTGGCCTTGGATCACCATCTTTGCAAGAAGGATGCAAATAACTCTCCTCTTCTTTGTTTGAGTGCAGATAGTTCTTCTAAACTGACATCTAGACCCATATTAAAAGCGTAATTCTTAAGGAAAGCCTCCACAATTTCCTCGAATGTTTTAATGCCCATGGGTAGGTGAGAAAACCATTCCATAGCTGGACCAGTCAGGCTTCGGGGGAAGAGCCGCATTAGATATGTGTCATTATATGCGACTTCCATGCAGTGCACCTGAAATTCCCTGACGTGGTTTTCAGGGTTGCCCATTCCATTGTATTTATCAAATTTGGGGATCTCAAATCCCTTTGGGAATGGTACCATGGTGAGACTTCTATCGAACGGATAAGGGCACAAGTTGCCTGGTGTCCTTATGGTTTTTCTTGCTTGTAGGACCAACACTTGTTGTGAGAGCAATTTGATCTATGTTGCGACATCCTTGCTTGGGTCGGGGGGTGGGATGAATGAGTGGTGAGGTGTTGGAGGTGCTTGATGGGTGGGGAGCGTACTGGTCAGCGTTTGCTGCGAGCTTGGTTGTGCGTTTAAGGCTTGTTGGTAAGCTTGCATTTGTGCCAACAACGCTTGTTGTTGATCTTGCTGTTGTTGTTTCAATAGCGCTTGCTGTTGGTCCATCTGCTGTTGTTCCCATGAAGCCTGCTATTGGTCAAGTTGTTGTTGAGCTAGTAACGCTTGTTGTTGGTCTAGCTTCTCTTGTGCCAACAATGCTTGTTGTTGGTCGAGCTGTTGTTGTGCCAATAAAGCTTGTTGCTTAGCTTGGTGTTGTGCCTGAAAGTCTTGCAGGGCTTGGTGGTAGGCTTGCAGGTGGATTGTTTGCAATTGCGCTTGGTATTGAGCTTGTGTCTTTTGTTGGGCTTGAGCTTGAGCTTGGGCTTGAGCTTGCGCTTGGGCTTGAGCTTGGGCTTGAGCTTGAGCTTTTGCTTGCACTTGTGCGGCTTGTGCTTGAGCTTGCGCTGCTTCTGCTTGAGCTTGAGCTTGCGCTTGGGCTTGTTGTTTTTGGAGTGCAGCTTGTTGTGCATTTTGCAACATGATGGAGAATGAACTGGTCGTGTTGTGCTTTGGTAGTGGGATTGGTGGTGGAGTAGGAATCATGCCAACTGTCATGGCGTGTGGAGGGATTGTGGTTGTGACTGTGATTTGGGTTGTGGGCGGGGTGCTTGAGACAATTGGTCCTTGATGAGGCATGCTTTGGGAGACTTGAGGACCAATAGATGCATTAACCGTGGTGTCAGGAATGGTTGTGATTTGTTGTGAGGATATGGGCAAAAGAAGTGGGTTCAAAGTGGTGGTCGGATTGCTTGGATTAGCAAAAATTTTGATGGTTAACGGTGGAAGACCTATTCCAAGAGGCAATGCGGACGCGAAAGGAAGTGGAGGAAGGGATGATGCACCACTTTGGAAAGAGAAAGGATTGATAGCTTCTATCATTCCAAGTAAACCAACTTCCTCATGCGGTGGGGGAGTTGGTATGTTCAATTGATAAGCTGGTGTGGCGTGAAATGAGGATGAACCAGCGGGATTATGAAATGTGAGTGGGATGTAAGGATGAAATGAGTTTTCCAGAATAAATGTAGGGGTGATGATTGCTTCTTCATTAGCCACAAGGCAGTGTTCTTGCAATTCTTGGAACGTGGCACTCCCCTTGTTCACAATCGGGGAGGTTGGTGTGATGATTGAGGTGATGCAAGGTACTTCTTGATTGATGTTTGACAATGGGGATGCAACTGCATTAGTTCTTGTGTTAAGGTTGGGAGGGGGCATGTCCCCTCCTCTTTCTATTGAATTTATGCATTTGAACATAGCACTAACAATTTTATGGTTCTTAGGATTTTGAATCATTTCCATGATTTCCTCTGGTGTCATCCCTATGTCTTCATTTATGTCATCCTCTTCATGACTCTCCTCTTGAGGATTTTGTGATGATAAGGGAGAGTTGCTTGGGGGATTGCTTGATCCTGCTAGGTTCACTTCGGTATTTAGATGACTCATGTCCATAGAAGCTGATATTTCTCTGATATTCTCCATGTCCTTCTTGTGTTGAGATCTTTTTTGGAACATAAAAATAGGGATTTGTTCGATCCTAATCCTTTAAGTCCAAAAAGAGAAGAAATTAGGTAGCTAAAAGATCAAAGATGGTGATGATGGTGATGGGTTAAAATGGATGGGATGAGTGAATGAAACCTTTGGAAAACTTTTTGAATGTATGTGCTAAACTTTGAAAGGGCTTTTGATTTCATTTGATTGTGATAATTTGACTAGATGCGTTAAGTCAAACAAGATTGGTTGTGAAGTTGTTTTCCCTAGGAAGTTGTGTTATCCTAAGGGAACTTGCACAAAGTAGATGAATTGACAAAGTGTGTTATGCCAATGTTTTGGAGAACTAATAGACTTTAAGAAGTTGTGTTATCTCAAAGAAAATTTGTTCAATGATTTGAAACTATGTTGGCTAAGTGTGTTAAGCCAAGATATGATGATGTTGATTTAGCCCTCTAAGTTTAGCATGATGTTTGATTCTAGAGTTCTCAAAAAGGTTTGATGATGAAATGAGACTTTGATTTGATGGATGAATGAATGGGAATGACAACTTTTGATCTTGAACCTTAACCTAGATTCGACTCTCTCTCTACAAAACCTCGGTGTTGAAGAACATGCTTGACTTCCTATGGGAGAAATGCAAACCTTTGAAACAATTCAGGATTTTGTTGACAATAAAATGCATATAATGTTGGACTGTTCCTTGAGGCTTTTCTGTAAAAGTTATAAACCAATCTTTCCTTGAATTCGAAAAGTCTCTCAAGATGCTCCTCACGATCTTTTAGGCTAAGCTTCTTGAACTTGGGCTTTGGGATTTTGATCTTGTGGGAAATCATGTTAGAAAACACATGTGTAATCCAATTTGTCTCTTTATCTTGGTTAAATGAGGTTCTTTTTATCCAAGACACTTGCTTGCTTAGGTTTTCAAACTATATGTCTAGTGTCCCATTCTCTTTCTCATCCCACAAGGTCCTTTGTGTGGAAATCGAGGAAAATAGGGCAAAAGTTCCTTATGTTTATCCTTATTGGAAACAAATGATGGTAGAATTTGCACACTTAGAAACCTCTAGGAATGTGATTCCTAGGGAAAGCAAGAGTGGGAAAGTTCGTCAATAGGTATTTGTTCCCCACAAGGTGTTTGAAATTTCAAAGTTTTTGTGTATGTTTGTTTTCCAAATGTTTTCAAGATCAAGCAATGTGTTTTTTTTTTCAAGCACTTTCACACTCCTAGGTTGATGAGACAATACCTTATTGGGTTCCCACTTGGATAAATCCAGCTACGCATATCTTGTGTGAATGGCTAAATGCTTGACCACACTGGCTCCCCTCCACGACACTCACTTATTCGGGTCAACCAAGCATTAGTACCCATGAATTTCCCATGGCATACTTTCCATTTCCACAACAAGACCGCATGTTACGTGGGGCGGCTTCAAAGGACATGAACTTTTGCACCAACAAGATAGACAAGGTTTTGGCCAATTTCTAAACAAGGGGTTCTAATTCGAGCATTCCGTTCGTGGGGGATTATCGAACGTCGGCGAGAGTCCATTGCTGTCCATCTCATCAGAATAATCCTCATGATATTGGCCTTTGTTCCAATATCCACACTTATATCCCGGGTGGAAGTCGCTTGGCTTTAGCGTGTTCCCGGTTGGGTCGTTCCCTTGGGTGATTACTTTTTCCCACAAGGCAGGCCCTCTAAGTTAACAAAAGCGAGCTAACATATCCCGTCGTTCACACAACCTTTGTTGAAAAACAAAGGGGAGAACCTCCGCAATATATCGTGCTCACACTCGCATGTTTTGTTCAATTTTAGATCCCAAATCGAAGTGTGGAGGCAATATTTTTGACAACTTAATATCAAAAAAAAGACTTTTGATTCTCAAGGTCGCCGTGAGGCGCGAGAGAAGTGCATACGTCTTTTCGATGATATTACTTTGTGAAAAAGATTACAAAGCATGACAAACAGTTGTTCATTTTAAGTCCAAAAAGTAGTGATGAATTCGTTTTAAGCACCAAAATCCAAGTGTGAAGGTTGCCTTGTTCAATTTTAATCCCAAATTGAAATCTAGTAAGTGTCTAAGGTTCAATTTTAACCAACTTTGAAAAGATCAAGTCATTGATTGATTTTAAGCCCAAATTGAAAAGTGAGTTAGCTAAAAACAAAAAAAAAGGGTAGTAAATGGAAGCTCCAAACAAGCATTAAAAAATGCTTTTCAAGTTTCTTTTCAAGAAAAACAATTCCACTCTTTTCGCCTTCGTTTTGATGCCAACCTTCAACTTCAATCTTGATACTTCAACCATTGAATAATCATTGACTCATGATAACCTTTAGTTTCAACCTTTATTGTACCTATTCTATGGTGGATTGGTGCCCTCCATGAAGATGTGAGAGAGCCCTTTCCCAATCCCTTTCTAAGCCAAATGAATAGACAATGAGTTGCTATGAGCTCAAGTTGCCTATAGTTTAGATGCATTCAAAATGTGTTGTTGAAATGAGAGAAAATGGCTTGTATTTATAGGAGAAGTTGATAGAAGAGAGGCCAAAATTAGGCAATGTGGGACTAAATCCCATCCAATAGGATAGAGACACTTGTCATAATGGGATTGGTCAAAGCTTGTGCAAGTTTTGGCCAATGTGCCCATTCAAATTTGAAAAATGTCAATAAATGCATGTTGTTGAGGGTTTTGGGGGGAATAATCTTTGTCCAAAAAAGTCAAAGATGAGAGTTATTGAGGGAAAATAAGTCTTTTTAATAAATCAATAAATTGATTTATTGATGCAAGTGGGTGGGTTAGTTAGGAGTTTAGATTTGACTCTAGTTGAGTCAAAAGCTAGAGAATGGTAATTGTGATTAAAAGTTAATTAAATTTAGATTAATTAACTTGGAGGATTTTAGGGATTTGATATTTGATTTATTAAATCAAATAAGAAGAACCTTAGGAACTTAATTAAATAATTTGATTTCTTTAATGAAGCTTGATGAACCTTAGGATCAAATCAATAAATTGCTTTAATTGATTAGTAGAAGGACTGAATGCATGATGTTAGTTAAAACGGAATGCATAATGTTATTTTTGGATGTCTACAGCATCTATTGTAAATGCCTTCACTTTTGGTCAAAAACCAACATGTGCTAGGTGTAATGATGGATAATTTCTTGCAAGATAGAATAGTGGATTAGTAATACCTGCAAGTAAATAAAACATCAAACAATAGAATGCAAAGGAGAAATAAATGAAAAATGGAAGAACTAGAAAGATCTCACCCATTCCTACGCTCCATGGCTGACTTCCATTGCACCTCCTCAAGCTTGTTGTTTATGATGGATGCCCTCAGATTTGTGAGCTCACTCTAAAAAAAATCTAGTCCTAGCAAAGCCTTTGAAGGATTTATGAAAATGACTCTATATGCAAAATAGAATTTTACTTCTATTATGCAAATATTAATGTAAGCCTAAGATGAGAGAATGCCAAAATAAAAATATATTAAGCGATGATCGATCCTGAAAATGAGATCAAGATTGTCATTTTATAGAAAATGCAATCTTTAACGGACGAATTAGATGAGATATTGAGAAATTCCCTAGAATCAATGGTTAAGATTCAAGGTGACAACTCTCAATTAGGGTTAGGGCAACAATCCCCAAATGTGTGGACAAGATTTAATTTAATAAATTAAATCAATGGTGGATAATAAACGTGACCTTGAGATGAAATTAGTAAAAATCAGAAGATAAGGGGATGAGATTTTAGAAAATCAGTAATTTTAGAAATTATTTGATTTGTAGAAAAATATTTCCATTTTGAATTAAATTAATTCAAAATATGGATTTTGTGAGATAATAAGTAATTGATTTTTGAAATTACTTACTAAATGAAGAATCAGTTAACCATGTGAAACATTTTTAAATGATTTGTTTTATTTTAAAATATAGAAGTGTCACATACAACAATTAAATAATTAAAAATAACTATTTAATTTAGAAGAAGTAGTTAATTAATTAAATAAATTATCAAATCTATTTAATTAAGAGGATTAGGAATTAGTGACACATTAAATAAATATATTTTAAATATATTTATTTAATAATCATGAGGACATTAATGATAAGGATTAATTAAAAAAATAAGATTTAATTTAATTGCAAGACGACTCTGATAATTAGTGACATATTAAATAAATAAATAAAATTTATTTATTTAATAATCATGAAGAATGAGAGATTATGAATTAATTAAATAATTATAAATTTTTTAATTAATAGTTGAATGTGGGTTAGAAACATAATTAAAATGTTATAATCATGTTATGATGAAAGGTGGTAAAATAGTGGTCGCAGGCCTAAGTCATTTTTAGGTGTCTACATTTGCCCCTCTTTGTCATAATGCAGCTTGTCGCATTGTGGCAAAGAAAACAAGTCCAAAATATGCCCCAGTGAAGGTACAAAGTGCCTATGCCCCCTCGAGAAAATTTTCAAATTCGACCCGGGGTCAGAAAAATTTGGAAAATATCCCGACTACTTCAATTAATGACCAAAAAAGTAATGGCGCGATTCGATTCAAAAATGGAGGACATTAAGCTAGCACAAATGCCGGTCAAAGGTGGTCAAATGAGCCTCCAGTAGAACCTACTAGGTCAAAACCCTAATTTTCAACCTATATAAATAGGTTGAAAAGGTCAATCCAAGTGTCATCTACTCATTTGTTAAATAGAAAATTCAAAAATTAGAGCTCAAAGAGACAATGGTGATTCCAGCGACTACCCACCGTGGATACCGCGTGCGGACATTCTGACAACCCGAGGGTGCAGAGGCACCGATAAGTACCCTATCCAAATTATCAATTTTTGATTTTACTGCATTTATTGGGGTTTTAGGGGGGTAACCAAATGTGGTGTGACGCAAATGATGTCGTTTAAATCACAAACGCCTTCGCATTCAATGCATTTTCTTGCATTGCAACGCAAGTGCGATGGGTAGGTTAGGTTTTTTGTGCGATTGCGCATCCACAAGGGGAAACGATGCAATCGTCAGGTTGAGATACAAGTGAGGATTTTACGATGCATTTGCCATTTTGTGAAGCAATTAACAAATCCAATGACACATTTCCAAATTTCAACGCAATCAATAAGCTAGACAATGCATTTGTTGTTAGGTCGTGCATTTACTGGTCAGAACGACGCATGTGACATATTGCAACACAATTATCATTCACAGAGTCACAATTGACTGATTCTGACACATTTGTGATCAATGCGATGCAATTACAGTTGACCAGAGTTGAATTTTGTTGACCTTGTGCCGAGATTAGCTTTGATGTACCCTTGTCTTGCCAGTAGTAGTAAAATTTCCACAATGTTGCTCAATATGTGCTAAATCCTTGGCCTTTTCTTGTGTAGAGTCGGATTGTGCCAATTTATACCTAAGAGTTTCGACCGACGATATATGCCTTTAGAGATCGCCTGAGTGATAGACAAAGATAGTGACTGATGGCCCTAGGTCTGTACCATATTACCTATATGCCCATTATTCGGGAAAATAGAGGTTTGTTGACAACTCTTTGTGAGAGGTGGCATTTAGAGACCTGTTCATTTTATCTGCCTACTGGAGAGGCGATAGTGACCTTGGAGGATGTTTATCACATTCTCCACATTTCAATTAGTGGAGAGAGAGTTACCTATGATCCGCACCAAGGGTGACAAGCCCTATCAGAGATGTATGAGGGTGTCGATGGTGCCCAGTTGGGCATGGATGGTTATGAGATTGGTTGGGATTTTGTAGCTGACCAGTTTCCCAGGTTTGATGCCATGCTGATGACCTTGATTTCTGGATTACTGATCCTAGATCGTCGCAGTCACGGATTTCCCATTGGATGGGGGGATGTTCTGGTTCATATGCGAGGACAAAGGACTGTTTTTGCTTGGGGGCCTTGTTTACTAGCCATGCTTTATCATTAGCTACATGAGGTCGTCTACCACCAGGGGCACAATATCAGCTGTGTGACTACCTTACTCATGATCTGGGTATGGGAGCGCATTCCCGTTTTTCGACCATCAGTGCAAATTCAGCAGCTAGGTGATGGGATGCTGTATGTTTATTTGTATGCGGGATCAGTTAGCCAGACTCATGTGGGAGACACTAGGTACTAACATCATCAGATTGATACAATGATCAGTTTTGTTTGGAGGCCTTACAAAGATTATGCTTAGTGGTCAGATGAGTATGGCCACTTATCCTTTTGAAGATAGTTTTGGTATTTGATTGGCCACACGATATAGACCCAACGGATTATTGAGATGTACCTGCCCCAGTGGGTACTACGATAGTTTGGAGAGCAGCAGGTTGTGCCAGTAGGCATGATAGAGTATGCTCGGTCTTCTAGGGAGACCATGTGGGGGTCACCTATATAAATGACAATGGTCGAGCAGCAAGCTGATGGTTTGGCGGCAATTTAGTGGGTGTGGAGAGGGGGTCCAACAGATCCAAGGACATCTGCTGAGTTTGACGTCTGGTGGCAGAGTCATAGGACCATCCTATTGACAAATCTAGATGGTCCACCATCGATAGATCGGAGGTCAATCATTCCACGCATACCGAGAGGTCGGGGTGGTAGATATGGAGGGAGAGATGGCAGAGGTGCCAGGGGTAGAGATGGAGGTAGGGGAGGAGGAGGCAGAGATGGGGGAGATGGAGGAGGTGGAGGAGACGATGGGGGTGGAGGAGATGGGAGGGGTGCGAGGAGGAGGAGGGATGGCGGAGAAAGGAGGTAGCCCAAGAGAGTCAGGTAGAGAGTGGGTGGTGTACCATTGTTACCCATTCGGGATGAGGGGGAGGAGAGAGAGCCGGAGGTGAGGCCCGAGGAGGTCAGAGATGTAGAGGTGGATGTTAGAGGTGGAGAGGAGGAGGTAGAGGTGAGGGTTGAGGAGGAGGTGAGATGTGGAGAGGAGGAGGCCAAGCTAAGGGCGGAGGAGAGAGAAGAGGAGGATCCACTTGTTAGGGGACACCCTCTTCACATAGATGTGAAGGAGGTTTGGGTCGAGGAGGAGAGAGATGAAGAGGAGGAGGAGGATGAGGCAGATCAGTGACTGTGGGAGAGTATGATCTTCGGGGATGATGAGGGTGACAGATCACCCATTTTTCTTGCCGATGCCACTATTGATCAGCGAATTGTAGATTTGCAGAGAAGACTTGATGTGGCCTTGTCTTAGAACATTGCCTTGGCAGTGGAGTTAGAGGTCACTTGGGTGGAGAGAGATCATGCTATTCTCTGATGGTAGAAGTCAGAGCGATGGGTGACAGAGTTCATAGAGCTATTTTCAGGGCCGATAGGAGATATGGCCAGAGAGTTGGCCAGGATGGCAGAGAGCAGGGGGTGATACAGGGCCTTATATGTGCAGGCCATTCCACTAGATCGATGGGACCTAGGTTTTTCTTGATCCTACAGTAGGACAAGCAATGGCAGTCCAACACACAGAAGCAGGAGATCTCATAGCAGTAGTCACATTAGTGTTGAGGGGTCTACTGCATCAGGGCAGTCATCAAGCCATAGGTCACAAAGCTCTCATAGGTATTCATCAAGACATAGTCATAGGTCAGAGCATGGGCACAGATTAGTGTCCTCAAGGTAGCAGACAAGGGAGAGTCAACCTCTTGTTCCTGATCCTACAAGATCTCAGAGTGAGACACAAGAGAGGACACCTATTTAGGTCACTTTTCACTTGATGGATCATCCATGGTCACCTCGCAGTTCACCTCCATGGGACAGAGGAGGGCCATCCTAGGACTTGCTTTTAGACACTTGTATATTTTGATATTCGAGCCCGCGAGCTCCATTTTTTGGGATATCATATGACTCTATCCTGTGACATGACATGTTTTTTGAGATTACATATATATGCAATATAGTTTTGATGTGGCCTATATGATGTTATGTGTTATGGTATTCTAATGTTTTATCATGGGCTTATGTGATGCTTTTATGATGCTATGAGGTGTATGGATATTATGCTTATGTTTATGAATGCAACTATGGATGTGGTTATGTATGCATTGTGTAATGTGATGATGATGTGATTCCTATATGCTGATGCAAATGTTTATTTATGATTCTTATATGTTGATGCAAATTATGATAGCGTTTATGCAATGTGAATTATGGTATTTGATTTATGTAGATGTGAATATGAAATGCTCATGCCATTATGTATGCAACTTTGTTTTTTGCATGTCACAGGATATCATCAGAGAACGAGAGAAGAGAAGATGAAGATGTTAGTGTGAAGAAAGATATTTATGTTAGTGCGGAAATTAAAAATCCTTCAAAGCTTTCCTATAGTGCTATTCTAGTTGTTGCTCTTTAATCATCATTGCGCGAAAATGTCATGATGGTCGACAAACACTATGATATGACATAGATCAATAGTGTGCAAGTTTGAACCATTACGTAGATCAATAGTCGCAGACAAAGGATGATCATGACTCATGCAAGGAATAAAATTGCCCCTAGTCACTTTATCATGACCAACTGCCAATAAAACCAAACCAATCATGAGATATCGCTGCTTCTCTAAATCCTGACTTTTTAGGACATCCTAGAGAAACTAGCCACATGATAGTAAAAAACAAACAGTAAAATCATCCTACTACGTCGTTGCTTCTCTAAATCCTGAAGTCAGGACATCTTAGAGAAACTAATAGTAGAGTGATAAGAAGACAAGGATAATCATCATGGTATGTCGTGGTTCCTAGGACATAAGGAACTAATATCATGATAATCATCAAAAGACAGAAAAAAGTTTTCCAAGTGTTTGCCAAGTGTTTTAATGTCAGGTGTTGTCAAATGTCGAGCAATATCAAATTCAGGAAGGACACATCCTGAATGACATTGATATCTAGGAGATCGATTCTCAGAGCTAGGAGAATCCATCAAAATGCCAGATGATGATGATGATGCTTAGGAAGGACACATCCAAAAGCATAAAGAAATGACGAGAGTTGTTCTTCAGAAGGACACATCTGAAGAAGAATTCAAAATTTTGCCAGGGTGAATTATCTTGATAGGATTCTGGTTACATGTCATTGTTGACATGCTAAATTGACTGAAAGTGTTGGTGAAATAGATTTTCGATAGACAGATAGCTCGATATTGACATAATATTTGCTTGATTTGAAGATAGTTTGACATGTGTGAATGTGTAGTGCCATGAACCCTAATGTACTGACCTAGTGCGGCCTCGGGGGTCCATTGATTGATGGTCTTGCCTATGTCGTGCACTCAGAGACCTCGTAGTTTGACACGAAAAATGACATTGTCCGAAGGATAGAAGCTTGAATTATGATTTTATTTTGAAAAACCTAAAAGGACTGACCTAATGTCTCAGGGATTCAAAGATGAATCTTGCCTATGTAGCAAATGTGCAGAGACAACGTACTTCGGACTAGGAAAAAGATTGATTGACACGATCAATTGAATTGATCATAGTGACTTTGATCTTGGATTTTGACATTGATTTGGATGTTTTTTTATTTTCTCTGTACGCTTTCTGATTTTTAGGTCTTTTTTTCAGGACTTTTTCCAAGTTTTAAGGATTTTTTCAGGACTTTTTAAGAATGCAAGATCATGTGTGACACCCACTACAGTTGCATGATAAAGGTATTGCCCCCAGACAGAGTGAGGATTATCCGAGTCCAATGGTATGGAGATATGTAGATGCAAGGCAAAGGCATGGATATGCAAGGGATGATGTCAACCAAATGCTAACCATGGTTGGGATTGACAGTACTTAGGATGGATGTCATGAATATGTCAAGCCTTTGTGATTATAACAAATGGATAAAGGTCGATTTGAGTAATAGTAGATGGAAAAGCAATGATTGAATACACATGGCACCTATTTGCCAGGTTTTCACCATGATACTTATCCAAAGTGCCTGTTTACCAAGTTTTCACTATTGGATGAATTCATTTCTTTTTACTATTTTTGCCATTTTTTGATTTTTTTTGGTGTCACCAAGATGCCTGTTTTCCAGGTTTTCATCAAGGGATGATTTTTTATTTGTTTTTCAATTTTTTTTGTATTTTGTAGGCTTTTAGCCTAGCTCTCTGATGCTATGTGTAGAACTTTCTCAGATGTAAACTATTAATGGGTTCTGTCAGCTATTCTCCATCAGGTGTGGCCAACTGATAAGCTCTAGAACCAAATACGGTAGTAATGATATAAGGACCAAGCCAATTAGCCTCAAACTTACCAGGATTTTCACAGTCCACCTAATTTCTAGGGTTTTGCATGAGAACCAAGTCACTGATTTCAAAATTTCTCACCACGACTCTTTTGTTATAGCTCCAACATAGACAATTTTGATATGCTTGTAAATGATTTAAGGCATTTTTTTGTCTTTCTTGTAACATTTCTAGCTCATGTACGCGAGTATGTCTGTACTCTTCATCATCAATCATTCCTTTTAAAGAGACTCAAAGAGAAGGAATTTTGACCTCAATGGATAATATGGCCTCAAATCCGTAGACCAGGGAAAATGGAGTGGCTCTAATGGGGGTACGAATGCTAGTACGATAGGCCCATAAAGCAGGATTAAGTTGTATGTGCCAATCTCGGCTAGCACCGTTGATGATCTTCTTCAGAATGTGAAGGATTGTTTTATTTGACACCTCAGCTTCGCTGTTACCTTGTGGCTAGTATGGGCTGGAAAAATGGTGTTGGATGTGGAATCTCTTATAGAGTTCATGACTGTCTTGATTTTTGAATGGACTATCATTATCTGTGATGATGGATTGTGGAACACCATACCAGAAAATGATGTAATTTAGGATAAACTTGGATATTTGCTTGCCGGTGATGTAAGTGAGAGGGACGGCCTCAATCCACTTAGTAAAATACTCAGTCGTGGTGATTATGAATTTATGGCCATTAGAAGAGGATGGATGGATTTTACCCATGAGGTCGAGTCCCCATTTTGCGAAAGGCCATGGAGAAGTGATCGGTCTCAATTCCTGTGCAGATGCATGAATCAGGTCACTATGCACCTAACATTTTCGACATGTACTGACAAACTGAAGAGCATCTTTTTCCAATGTCGACCAATAGTATCCTAGTCTGGTGACTTTCCTAGCTAACGTTGGACCACTTGAATGAGATCCGCATATACCCTCATGTACTTCTCATAAATTCATTTGGGCTTCATCAGTGTCGAGACAGTGATGAAGGGTGTTATCAAAGCCATGACGGTATAAGGTGTCACTGACGATGGTATGTCTAGCCACTTTTCGGATAAAGGATTTCTGTTGGTTGTTGGATAGGTTGGGTGGGAGGGTTTGGGATTTAAGATAGTCATATATGTCCTGATAACAAGGTGAAATAGGACCAACAATCTCGAACACCATCTCTGACTTTGGAATATCGTATGCAGGCATCAACAACTATTCCACTAAGAATTCAAATTGTGACACATTCTTAGGGATGTCTAGGAGAGATCCAATGGTAGTCATTGCATCGGCCACCTTATTTTGTGTCCTTGGAATGTGTTCAAATGAAATCATTTTGAAATACATCAGAAAACTATCCACCATTCATTTGGGAAGCAACTTCTCATCTTTTGTGTCATAGTCATCATTCAATTGATTGATGACCAATTGAGAATCCCCGAATACGAGCAATATTTGAATTTTCCATTTGATTGCTATTTTGAGACCTATGACCAATGCCTCATATTCTACAATATTATTTGTACAAGGGAAGGCAATCCGAAATGATTTAGGGATTGAATCCCCTTGGGGTGTGATAAATAATATGCTAGCTCCTGAGCTGTGACCAGTGTGGGACCCATCAAAGTGTAGTTTCCATGGTAGAGCCAGTTCTGCATGAAAAATAGACTCATCCAAAAAATCAGTTATCAGTGGATGAGTAGCTTGGATTGGTGCATCTTCCAGTTGATCTGCTATTACTTGACCTTTAATTTTTTTGCGCTCTACATATTGTATATCATACTCGCTTAATATCATGACCCATTTCGCCAAACGACCTGTCAATGCTGCTCGACTCAGGAGATATTTTAATGGGTCAATCTTTGCTACCAAATGTGTTTGATGGCTTAGCATATAATGTCTTAATTTTTGTGCCGAAAGACAACTGTAAGGCATGCCCTTTCAATGGTTGTGTAGTTGAGCTCATACCCAATTAGTGTGTGGCTGGTGTAGTATATGGCTCTTTCTTTTTTTTCATGGTCATTTTGCGCCAATAATACCCCCAATGCATTTGTCATTGCAGAGACATACAGGATTAATGGTTTTCCCTCAATAGGTAGCATCAACACTGGTGGTGTCAATAGATATTCTTTTATTTTTTCAAAGGTTGTGTGGCATTTATCCATCCATACAAAAGGAATGCTTTTGCGTAATAGGTATTGAAATGGTTAACACTTGTTTGCCAACTATTCTATGAATCGAAGAACAGACTGCAATCTACCCTAAAGTTTTTGTAACTCATTGATTCCTTTTGGAGGAGGCATGTCTAGAGTTGCTTTTACTTTTGCTGGGTCAACCTCAATGCCTTGTTGTGAAACTATGTATCCCAACAGATTTCCTGAAGTGACTCCAAAGACACATTTCTTTGGGTTCAATCGAACCTTGTAATCCTCAAGCCATTTAAAATTTTTGTCCAAGACTTTGAGATGTTCTTTCCCTGTCAAATATTTTTCCAATAGGTCATCTACATAATCTTCCATTAGGATATGCATCATGTCATGGAAGATTTTTGTCATAGCCCTTTGGTATGTGGCGCGTGCATTATTTAAGCCAAAAGGCATGACATTCCAACAGTATGTTCCCCAAGAGGAAGTGAATGCCATTTTATGTTGATCCTCCATTGCAATTTGGATTTAGTTATAGCCTAAGAAACCATCCATGAGAGATAGCATCTCATACCCTACCGTGAGGTCAAAAATCATGTCTATGTTTGGTAAGGGGAAGTCATCCTTTGGGCAAGCCTTATTCAAATCTCTAAAATCCATGCAGATACAGATTTGTCCATTTGGCTTTGTAACAGGAACAATATAGGATATCCAATCAGCATAGTCTATTGACCTTACGAACTCAGCATCCAGTAACTTATTTAGTTCAGCCTTGATGAGTAGTGCAATCTGTGGATGCATTTTGTACAACTTTTATTTGACCAGCTTGATTCCTAGGATTAGAGGAAGATGATGCAGAACCAATTCGGGATCAAGGCCTGGCATGTCAGCATATGACCATGTGAAGTTAACTTTCCTGTCTATGAAGAATTGTTTAAATTCAGGTTTTTCTTCATCTGACAATCATGCGGCCAAGAGAATAATTTTGGGATTCTTTAGTGTGGCTATGTTAACTTCCATTGTGTCCTCAATGAGCATAGCTAATTTTTCCTGTGTTATGGGGAGAAAGTCCAATCCTCCATCCTTAGGTGCCAATGCATCCTTTGTTTTTACTATTTTACTGTCAGAAGGTTCCTTGCGGTTTTCACCTACAAACATTTCTTTTTGTTTTGTATTCTTTGTATTTTTGCGACTGGAGGATTGCATAGTCTCCCCGAAGTAAGCTGCACAATCTAGATCAATGGAGAACCCTGTTTTGTGATCCCCCATGGAATACCTTCTCTTAGTCCCATGAATTATGCAATTGCCTCATCATTCTGAAATATGTCCATCACTGGTGGATCTTGTTAGTCCTAGTTGATTAGTTATGGGTAAACAATGGGGATTCCACTGTTAGTGCTGGTAAAGGATGGGGAAGATGCAGAAAGTGTGCAAATTGATGCCTCAAGTGTAGAGGAAAAGTTTTCAATTTCCACTTCCATGTCAGATGCAATGGATGGTCCATACTCCGAGTTAGATGAATCGAATTCAAAATCATAATATGGGATAAAATTATCAACATCATGACCAGCGGTTGGCATTTCAGAAGTATGGGTAGTGGGTTCAGATAGGTTAGGCTCATGGGTGGGCTCAGGAATGGGGTGGGATGATTCAGGTATTGCCAACAACACCTTGTGTTCTTCTGGATTCCAAGGAATGCTTACCCATTCCTTATTTTTCGAATGTCGGTCAATAGGGTCAATGTTATATTCTTGGCGGAATCGTTCTTCAAAGGAAAGTTGGCCAAGTTCCAAGAATAGTTCATCAATGTCATAGTCACTGACAGTTTTGTCAGATCCCCATTCCCATCCATTTGAGTCAGTTTCGGTAAGGGATTCTTCGCATGTCTCAACACTTTCTGTAACTGTTACAACCTTACTTGAAAGTTCATGGGTACGTTGATCGTCAGTTCTGAGTTGGTCAAACCCTAGCCCTATTTACCTTGGTCTTCCAGTCATGATAATAGGTTCCCTTCTTCCGTTGCTATTCTTTCCAAGGCCGCTCATGCTGTCGAAACCTAGGGCTTTGCATATATCATAGCCTTCTCCATAGAGATGCAACAGTAGTGGAGATAACTCTGTTGGGTCTTTGTAGATCCAGTTATCTATGTCGATAATGGCTTCATTACCCATATCGCCCCACCATGTAAAAACACTTTTTGGTGGAACCTTGAAAGTTATTTTGGGCTCAACTGCAAAACATGGTCTACCATAGACTTTAGGTGGCTTCGGTATTGTGCTTATACAGTAAGCCGCATTCAATTTGAACTCTCCACAACAAAGGTCCTAGATCGGAAGGTCTTTACTTGGGATGGAGGCCGATGAAGATGGTGTGGTAGAAGGTGATGGAATGGATGATTTTGTGAGTGTTGATGGGTCAATATATTTGGACAAGGCGGAAGATGAGGCTTCCCAATTGATGGGTACCTAGTGCTCAACAGTAGCTCGCAGGTTGGTACAGTATTGAAATGGATCAGGATCTCCTAGGATAGTGATCTCACTACCATCAAAAGGGAATTTGAGGCATTGGTGGTATGTGGATGGAATAGCCTTTAGAGCATGAATCCATTATGACCAAGTAAGATATTATAGTGTATGTCACGATCCAGGACTTGGCATGTTGTATCTATGATAACTAGTCCTATTCGGAGTGGAATTGTAATAATTCCTTTAGAAGCGCATTCTTCATCATCATATGCCTTGATGACGATGCTTTTTCTAGCATCTACACATGCATCAGAGAAACCAAGAGCTTTGACCAAATTTAGAGAGAAGATGTTCAATCCTGCTCCGCCATCTACTAGGACTTGTCTAACCTTATGCTTGTGGACAAAAAATTCAATGTGAAGGGTATCGTTATGTGATGGTTTGGGCAAGGAGTAGTCACTATCCGAAAAGGTGATGTGATGAGGTGAATTCAGATATCCGACCATAGTCTCAAAGTGGTTGAAATCGATGTTGGTTGGGATAGATGACTCTTGCAATACTTTATCTAAGATGGCCTTATGCGTAGGTGAAATACAGAGCAGTTCGAGAATGGATATTTGAGTAGGTGTTAAATATTTAATTGCTCAATAATGTTGAACTCCGATTTTGGGCTGGGCTGTCTGGCGGATGGACCAGGTATGGTGATTTTCGGTTCACGTTCAGAAGGACCTGGAATGGTGACCTTGCCTTTATGCGTGGTTACATTGCATTCCGAGGCCTTTTTAATGGTAATGGTGTTAACAAATTCATCTTCATAAGCAGCACGAAGATTGTTGATAATAGTACCATTGGGATAATTGTATGCAGGACAGATAGCATTATAGGCTAGACGGATGTGGTTGGCTTGATTGTTGGTATTCTTTGTGCCAACTGAGGAAGCTTTACCATGATCTTGAAGTGGGTTTTTTTGTATGGTATGATAAGCATTAGATGTAAATGATTGACCACCCAACTCGATGGTGTGGTTCTCTATGAGGTCTTGCACCAGATTTCACAATTGATGACAAGAGGAAGTTTTGTGCCCTTTGGCACAGTGGTAATCACAAAATGAACTTTCATCCCACCATGACGGCTTGAACTGACCAAGGTCATATAGTTTTGGATCTTCTAGCTTTATGATGCCATTTTGAAGAAGTTTCTTCAAGACAATTTCAATAGGTTCACCCAAACGGGAGTATGTGCATTTTTCGAATTGTCGGGGTTGACACAACTGTCGTTGATTAGATTGTGCATGATTGCTTTGGATAACGTTGGTAGCTAGTGTCTGTGTAGTTACAAGTGCGTTTTGATTTTGTACTCCTTTGATTGTGAGTACATGACCTATTGCATTGATGATTTTTACATCAACTACACCGTCATTTGTGATGTGCGTGTTCTTAACCCAGTATTTGCTTTTGTCATTTGAGCTACTTGGGTTATTATTTGTGGTGGTGTTGATGGTTTTGCCACCATATTTTAATTCACCTTTGGCGATCAAGGCTTTCTCAAGTTGAACACCCTTTTCAACAAGGTCAAAAAAGGTGGTGCAACAATGGACTTGTAAGCCATACCTTAGCGGTCCTAGGAGAGTTTTTACAAACATGGTGAATTTCTCTTTTTCGGGTATTTCTACTAGACATCTGCTTGCTAAGGTTCTCCATCTTTGAAATAATGGAATGAAAGTCTCTTCTGCATCCTCTTGGGTAAGTCTGCATAAGGAGGCAATGTCGATATCCATGTCAATGTTATAAGAATAGTTTTCAACAAACTTTTTTGCCAATTCATCCCATGTTTTGATTCCCTTAGGCAAAAGCGAGAACCATTCTAGTGCATGACTTGTGAGACTTATAGAAAAGAGTCTCATGAGATAGGTTTGTTCATATGCAATGTCCATGCAGCTAGTGATGAATTCTCTTATGTGTTCAATGGGGTTTGTTTTGCCTTTGTACTTGGGAAAATGAGGTACCACATATCCATGAGGAAAGGGTGGCATATACAAGGTTGTGTCTAATGGATATGGACACAAGTCATGTGACAAGTATGAATTTTTATTGGATTGCTGCAAGGTCTCCACTTGTGTTTGAAGAGCAGTGAGTTGAAGTGTGAGTGCTTCCACCATGGGATGGTTGGTAGCATCACCCATGTTGGTGATAGGGGCAGCTTGAGTCCCCAGCTATTTTGATGAGATGTGTTGATTTGGAATGGGTTGTCGCTGAGCAAAATGAGTATTTTGATGAGGGATGTGCTACCGCGTATGGACTTGAGAGGCATAAGTGGGGATGTGATATCCTACCATGTTGGACTGAATTTGAGGACCTTGTTGGTTTTGATTTTTTTGATGTCCAAATGGAGTGAAAGATTGAGGGCCTTGTTGATTTTGATATTTTTGATGCCCAAATGGAGTGAAAGATTGAGGGCCTTGTTGATTTTGAGCTTGTTGATTGCTTTGCCCAAATAAGAAATTGTGGCCTTGAGGAATGTTGGTGCTTTAGGTCACAGGAATGTTGGTATTAACTTGTGAGGAAGTGGGTTGGGTGCCTTGTATGGCAACTCTTCGTTTATTTCTCCCAAAAGGGTTGGATGAGTTGGTTGCCATAGCATTTGAAGAACCTAATAATAGGTTTGTTGATGTACTCATGGAACTAGATGTAGTTCCAAAGAGGTTTGATGTGGTTGCCCCCATTGTTTGTGAAGGGATGGTGGATTTTTTTTGGGGGATGGATTGTGATGTGGTGTTGGTTTGGGAAGATTATCCCCCAATATATGTTGTGTTGGTTGCAGTGGTAGTATGACCAAGGGTGGTAGCATTGATTATGTTAATGAAATTTTGTGAAGAGGCTCTGATGGAAGGATTGTGTGATGGTGGAGTGGGAGAAGTTGCTCTAAGAGTGTTAAGATCAAATCCCTTTGGTAACTTAGCCCCTTGGTCAAGGAGCATAGCTAGGAATCTAGAAGAGTCATTTAAGACTACTTCTACAAAAGCGGCAACTTCTGGATGTTGGGCAGCAGCTAATGCGTCTTCTTCAAAGACCCCAATTTTGATCCTGTCGGATAAATGGTTCAAAAATATGTGATGGAGATGATGGGATGTTCATTTCACTGAAAGGATTGATGTTGGAATTTCCCATGTCAAAACAAGGATTGTTCATGGCATTAGGGAATGAGTCCATGCCCGTTGTGAACTCAAGAAAGTTGGTGTCTTGTCTAAAGGAATCCATGAGTCTTTTTCTTTTTTTGTAATCTAGTTTCAACCATACAAGGTTTTTCTCAACTTGGGATGATGGAGAGAATGATCTAAGTATGACACTATGTTTTTTGGGTTCTTTGGATTTTTAAAGGATGCTATGAAATGCAAGTGAGACTAAAGACTTGTGAATGCAAGTGGTGTGATACTAAAATGGAGATGCTAAATGATATGCAACTAAAAGATCCTAAGATGTACTTACTATTGAGGGATTTTAAACAGGACAACTTGGGCAAACAAAGTTTTTGCAATGATTCAATTTTGGAAGACCAATGGACCATAAAAGGACTATAAAGAGGACAAAGTGAAGTTTCCACACTAAACTATTGACTGGGAAATGATTCACAAATTATTTGACAAAGTGACAAAGGTAATTGGGTCCAATGATAACCTACTCTTGAATACAAAGTTTTCACAATGAATGGTAAGAGTCAACTCCTAAAATCTATAAAAGTAAGTTTCTAAGGAGATGGTGAAGCTATCAATGCAATCTAATGGAAAGCCAAATGGAAACCTATTGTGAGCCTAAAATGGTTCCTATAATCCAATGTTTGATGAAAGCTAAGCAATTCAGAGTCTGGTTTGACCTGTAACAGTGAATGAAGACTTGATTGAATTAAAGACAAGTCGTAGGCTTTCATTTTTTGAAAGTGGGAAAGTGTTTTCAGGTTTTTCGCAAATGCGTCACAGCAAATATGGTACGACAGAGTGAATGCAGCTCATAGAGGCGAATGCGGTTCAAAAATTGTCGATTGCAACATAGTCTAGTGAATGCGTGTTGATATCTCTCAAATGCGGCTCAAGATACTGAATGCGGTTTAATACTAGCAAATGCAGCTCTGTATGTTTCAATTGTTGCTCATCAGAGCAAATGCGGCTCAGAATGATTCAAATGCGGCCCATTAGAGTGAATGCGGTTCAATATATGGCGATTGCGGTTTACCAGAGCGATTGCGTCGCAATAGGCAAATTTTTGGAAAAAAAAAATACTATTTTGCAGATTTGACTAGTTTTTTGACCCAAATTTTTGATGTTCAGTTTGTTGAAGTTTGTTTGAAAACAGTAGGAAAACACATAGAAATTAAAACATTGAGTGTATGTTCAAGGATCAAGCATGACCCTTTTTTGTTTGCACTGGTATTTTAACAAAAAGATACTTCAAGCATACTCACTCTTAATAGGCAAAAGGTCATCATAACAATCACAGCCCACAGCTTAAAATCACGTCGACTCACACAGCCATGTCACCCCCTAGAGGGTGCCTGTGTCTTTGTCTTTTCCCGGTGCATACTCAAGGTGATAGAAGTGGATACCGAATCCCTTGAACAAACAGTCCATGGTTATTATATGGTGAGTGTCTTGGGGGGAGATTCTTCCCTCCCCTTGCACCGTGATTGAAACAATGTCTGGATACTGACATGGCTAGCTTCTACACTATGGTTCTTAGTCAAGGTTTCCGTTCGGCATGGCAATAGATAAAATCCCTCAGGAGACCTCCCAATCTTTAGAACAAAGACTTTGGGGAAGGTTATCTTGCCTATTTCCATTGAATATGGGTTTCTCCAAAATTCACTTTTGATTATAGTGGGCTAGAAAACCTGGCTTTGGTTGTTCCCACTTAGGTAGTTCCCGTAGGGTGAGTACTTTTTCCCACTACGGTAGGCCTTCTAAAGGATTTAAGAAAACATCTAAATGCATAAATATAAAAAATGGATAAGTTTGGCTTTTTGATCACCCAGTAAAGGGGAGAGCATATACCTATTATCCAATCAAACATAGTAGACAAATGTTCAGTTTTAAACCCAAATAAAAAAATTTCTAGATTCTAAGTGAAGATGTTGCTTCACAAAAGCATGGGGTTCATTTTAACCAAACAAAAGTAAAATGTGGTGACTATCCTAGATTGATAAATTGCAAATTAAATTTTCTATCCTAGGATTGGTAAATTCTGAATTAAATGTCTATCCTAGGGTTGGTTTATTTAAATCCCATTAAAAGGAAAAACTGGCCACAGTCGCATTGGATCCAGAAAACAAAATTAAAAAAATAATACAATAGTCGTTTGCGGCTCGAGCAGATGTGATTCGAGGGCTATCAAATGCATCTCGTTCTATTGAATGCGTCGTTCTGGATCTCGTATGCATCGCAACAGATCATATGCGTCATTCGCGATCGCAAATGCAGTGCGACAGAGCGTATGCATCGTGTGAGCCTACGGTTGTGTTGTTTCGTACTCCTGTACCTGCAAAATAGAATCTGAGGTTGTACAAAACCTATAAAAATGTGTTAGATTGTCAAGTTCACCAATGTAATGATGGATAATTTCCTGCAAGATAGAATAGTGGATTAGTAATACCTGCAAGTCAATAAAACATCAAACAATAGAATGAAAAGGAGAAATAAATGAAAAATGGAAGAACTAGAAAGATCTCACCCATTCCTACGCTCCATGGCTAACTTCCATTGCACCTCCTCAATCTTGTTGTTGATGATGGATGCCCTCAGATTTGTGAACACACTCTAAAAAAAATCTAGTCCTAGCAAAGCCTTTGAAGGATTTATGAAAATGACACTCTATGCAAAATAGAATTTTACTTCTATTATGCAAATATTAATGTAAGCCTAAGATGAGATAATGCCAAAATAAAAATAGATTAAGCGATGATCGATCCCGAAAATGAGATCAAGATTGTCATTTTATAGAAAATGCAATCTTTAACGGACGGATTAGATGAGATATTGAGAAATGCCCTAGAATCAATGGTTAAGATTCAAAGTGACAACTCTCAATTAGGGTTAGGGCAACAATTCCCAAATGTGTGGACAAGATTTAATTTAATAAATTAAATCAATGGTGGATAATAAACGTAACCTTGAGATGAAATTAGTAAAAATCAAAAGATAAGGGGATGAGATTTTAGAAAATTAGTAATTTTAGAAATTACTTGATTTGTAGAAGAATATTTCCATTTTGAATTAAATTAATTCAAAATATAGATTTTGTGAGATAATAAGTAATTGATTTTTGAAATTACTTACTAAATGAAGAATCAGTTAACCATGTGAGACATTTTTAAATGATTTGTTTTATTTAAAAATATAGAAGTGTCACATGCACCAATTAAATAATTAAAAATAACTATTTAATTTAGAAGTAGTTAATTAATTAAATAAATTATCAAATCTATTTAATTAAGAGGATTTAGGAATTAGTGACACATTAAATAAATTTATTTCATAATCAAGAGGACATTAATGATAAGGATTAATTAAATAATAAGATTTTATTTAATTGCAAGAAGACTTTGATAATTAGTTACATATTAAATAAATATATAAAATTTATTTATTTAATAATCATTAAGAATGAGAGATTATGAATTAATTAAATAATTATAAATTATTTAATTAATAGTTGAATGTGGGTTAGAAACATAATTAAAATGTTATAATCATGTTATGACGAAAGGTGGTAAAATAGTGGTCGCAGGCCTAAGTCATTTTTAGGTGTCTACACTAGGTTTAGGATAGATTTTTACATGTTCATCGAAATGAGAAATAAATTACATTTTTTGAAACTAGATTCCATTCTACACATGATGAAAAAAAAATTCAATTTTCGATTAGTTTGCAAAAAATTTGGGGGGGGAGCACGCTCAAATTTCAGCTTTTCAGGATGTGTCCACTTTGAATATTCATAAAATATTATATATTCATTAAAAAAATCATCTGAAAGAAGGAGGATAAACTACATGGTGTTAGCTAATTTATCACTATTGGGATTTTTGAAATTCTAAAAAAAATTTAACCAAAAAGGGGGGAGCCCTTAGGTGCTATGCTAATTTTTTTGATAAAAACAAGACCTATCTTGGGCCCCCCCTTTTTGAGACCCTTAATCTTCATTAATTTCAAAAAAAAATAGTAGCTTAGAAACTAGACTCGAAGCACTTCAACTTTTTTTCTTTCCGAACCTTGAATTTTTGAGCGTAACTATCTTCATTTTCTCATGCAAATCAAATTTTGCTAATTTCAGAAAAAAAGTGGCATCTTAAGAGCCAAAATTGTGTCACAGATTGGTGCACTTACCCACATAATTGTATGGAAAGGAAAACCTTGAAGAAGCCAAAGAAATAAAGGGGATTATAGACAAGTACTCCTTAATCTCAGGGTAAAAAATAAATGCACAAAAGTCTAAAATTTATGTCTTCAACTCCAAAGTAGCTATTAAGAGGAAATTCATTTAGATTTTAGGCTTCCAAGTACCAGAACTGCCATGTATATATTTAGGGATTCCTCTTTTTATGGGATCAAACAAGATATCATATTGGTTTAAAGTAATTGATAGAATTAAGGCCAGAGTTTTTGCTTGGAAAGTAAGATGGTTGCCATTATCTAGCAGCATTTTGTTAGCTAAGACTGTTCTAGCAACAATTCCAAATTACTTTATAGCAGTCTTAAAGGCTGCAAAATTGGTGGTGGATCAAATTGAGAAGATCACTATAAGTTTTTTATGGAGAGGCAACATAGATGATGGGAAAAAGGTTCCATTAATCTCTCTTGATAGCATGTCCAAAAAATTTAAGGGTGGACTGGTTTGCATAATATTTCAAAAAGTAATATGGAATTTGGAGGCAAGTTGATTTGGAAAATGTACACTAAACCTAATTCCAAGTGGTGCAAATTTATGCAGGTGAAGTATCTAGATAGTCAAAATCCACTTAGAATATTCACACTATCCAACCCCCTCCTGGATCTGCCATGTGGAATTTCATGATGTCATGCCGAAAAGTTGTCACCTCGTATATCTCTTGGCAAGTGAATATGGGAGATCAGGTTCATTTTTGGAATGACTCTTGGAATGGCTACCCTCCACTGAAGGACTTTCAAGAATTACAGTCTACTATTCCCGTGTTATCTCAATAGTGGGGTACTAGACTAATTAACTATGTTAATTCACTTTATAGAGTAACTAGAAGATTACAATGAAAATATTTTTTGGAAACGCAATTGTTAATTGCTCAAAAGGAGTTTCTTCATCATTCTTTGGTAGATGGAGTAGTGTTTTTGTTAGGTAGATTAGATGTTATCTTTTGGGCACCATCTAAAAATGGTAACTATATAGTCAAGCAAGGGTATAAAGCTATTCTTAATAGAGATGTTCACTTGCAATCACATAGAGCATATTATTTTTGTTTGTATAACATAGTTTCTCCTAAAGCAGGAAGCTTTGCTTGGCTAGTTTTCCATAAGAGGCTTCTAACAAGTGAAAGGCTCAACAAGTTAGGTATTGTAGATCCCTTCAAGTGTGTTTTATTTGGAGAAGTATTTGAAGATATTGATCATCTATTTTTCTAGTGTTCTTTTGCCCAATAATGTTGGACTTTTATATTCAATAAATTAGGTTTCTATACCTCCCTTCCTAGGACAGTCTGGGATTTGTTTCAAGTTTGGTCCATGTTATTAAAATATTCCTTCTTCACTTTCATTTGGAATTTAATTCTTTCTATATTACTTTTATCTATATGGTGGGAACAAAATAAACACATATTTAGAAGGGTATCCTCTTCAGTTCAAAATGTTCAAAGCATAATAGAAAATTCAGTCTCAGAAGTAGTGAATGTTTATGTACAAACCCATAAGAATATCAGTTCACTCTTCACAACATGGGATGATAGTATCCTAAAGAATTGGAAGAGAATAAGCCTACCATTTATAGGTAGTTTGAAGCAACCTCATAAGGCTAAGGTTGACAGGAGCAAAGTTAAATGGAAAATGCCTCGGCTAGGTTTCTTTAAAATGAATTTTGATGGTGCCTCCAAAGGGAATCCAGGAGTGTCAAGAGAAGGATTTTGCATCCAGGATTCAACTAGGAAGCTAAAAGCAACCAAATCTATTTCCCTTCCTTCTGAAACAAACACTATAGCTGAGTCAATGATAGTTCTTATTGGTCTCCAGCTTGCTAATTAGCTAGGTATATCCAAAATACATGTAGAAGGAGACTCATTAGTAATAATAAATGCATGCAAAGAACATTCTTGTTATAATTTACACCTTCAATATATAATGTATAGTGTCTATATCTTAATAGAAAAATTTGAATCTTTTCAAATTTCACATATATATCATGAGGGAATTCTTTAGCAGATCGGTTGGAAAACATGTGATGTCAAAGAGAAGAAATATTTGTTTCAAAAAATGTTGGTGAAATTGAAGCATTTCCAGATTTAGCAAAGATCATGGTAAAGGAAAAGGTGAATGTGTCAAATTAAGCATGGTTTGTGCTTAAGTGATCCCATCAAGCTATGTGTCATAAGCAATAAATACAATTTAAATGACATATGGGAATTTCAAAAATCTTCTTTGAAGTATTGATGGGATTACTCTCTATGAAATCCAACATCCATGCACACCTTTAATGGGAAAATAATAACCTAATTTAGTAGTGGGGTGAACTAGTATGGGTCCTTTTTTGGCCTCCAATACATCAGTAGAAGGTCGAATTTAGAATAAGGAGAGAAAGGATATGTTTGTCGATCGACTTCCTATAACAGTTGTGATTTCCCCTTTATCAAGTTGACTCTTCATTATCGGCGAGACCTTGTCCATAGTCCCATCGCTGGTCGGATGGTTGTTATCCATTCCCTATTTTGTTCTATTGACAAGAAGTGGTTTGATTTCCAGGACATTGTTTCATGTCTCCTTGATAGAACGATGGGTTCCTACAGTGTTCATCAGAGAGACAGCCTTATCAGAGGGACTCTTCCTCAAGTCTCCTCGATGGTTCAATAGCTATGGAAATGTCATGAGATAACAAAGGATTGGAGCTTTAGAACCACAAGTCGGGAGTCTTGAAGTTTTTGAAACCTTCGATTTATCTACCGAAAAGACAAGACGATAAGCTTCATCGATGTGACTTCCTTATATCGTTCTGATGGTTGTTATCCATTCACCATTGTGTTCTATTGATGAGAAGTGGTTAGATCACCAAGACGTTGTTTCATGTCTCCCCAATACAATGATGGGTTCCTACAATGTTTATTGGAGAGACCTAGCCTTATCAGAGGGACTCTTCCTCAAGTCTCCTCAATGGTCTGATAGTTGTAGTGCAATGTTGTGAGATCACAAAGGATTATAACTTTAGAACCACAAGTCGAGGGTTATGAAGTTTTGGAATTCTCTAACTTACTAATAGAAAAGACAAGCCATTTAGCTTCATCGATGTGACTTCCTTATATCAGTGGGAGAAAAATTGGTGTCTCCCCAATATGGCAATGAGGTTGACTTGGTAACTCATGGAGCATGTCGTGGTAGGACTCGATCGGTGCCAAAATGGAAAGTGGTGATTGGCTGCTAACCGTTGAAGGTTGTTTTACGAATTGAATAAGCAGGATGATTCAGACATCAGAGAGACTTGGTGTTATCGGAGAGAACATGAAGTGAGTCTCTTCGATGGCCTAACATGGTTAATAATAGTTACCTATAGAAATTGAAACGAAAGTTGGGAACTGTAATGACTGGTTCTCTGGAACTGAAGCGATGATGGGTGAATGGTATACATTGTGATACTCTGGAATGATTAGGGGTTTGATCAATTGGGTGATGTTCTACATTTTATGCTATACGAGCATTGTAACAATGTGATAAAATTTGTAATTAGAATTTGTTTTGTACAAGGTTAATCAAGGAAATATATTGTAATGTGGAAAATATGGGGTTTTAATAATAGTATTTTGTATAGAGCTTCATATATATGTATGGAGGTAATCACAGCTGGGTTCTAGGTAGTTGGTGTATGCTTATAAGTGTTGCATTCATTTTTAAGCAATTTGGACTCTCTAGCCACTTTTAGAATTTTTGTATTTACATATCTTAATATTCAAATTGTTGTCTTCTTGATCCCAATCATCATCTATTTGAGAGGAGGTTCTTCATTTTAGCACTATAGCAGTCATCTTTTGATATTTTTCTACAACTTCTTTGTGCTTTAGTGATGTTCTTAATGTTCCTATTTTATTTGGGATACTAATTTGGAGGCTTCTTATTCCTTCATTCACCTTTATCTTTTGGAGAGGAGTTTTTCCCATGAGGTTTTCTCCTTTTCTCTAGGTATGAGATACTAGATTGTTTGTAGATGGGTACCTCTTCAAGCATTATTTGATAGGACCCATTCATGCATTCTTTATTTTTATGCATTTTCTTTTAGAGTTTTTTAGCTACTCCCTAAGTTACACTTAAAGGGGTGTTAGAGTAATCATTTATTAGCTAATAATTAAATGATATTTAATTAATTATTAGACTAATTTCACTTTATGTAATTAATATAAACTTAGGATTTCTTTTTATTTTATTAGATTTAGATATTATTAGATTATTTTCTCTCATCACATGTGATTTTAACACTTGCCATGATCTAATCCCTTTCTCATTTAGGATTTTCTCTTATAAGCACTCTCCTTCATTGTATTCTTGAGAAGTTCTCTAGATGCTTTTTCATTCTATAAGTTTTTCTTGTTGAAGAAATAGAAAATCATTATTTGCAACTCTTGTGCATGGAAGGTGTTCTCATTTTTCATTTTGATCATGCTTCTCATGTGTTAAATTCACAATTCCAACAGATTCATCCCTATCACCACCTATCCCTAGGAACTAGTTTTAATTCTAGGATCCCCTATTTGCTACTAGGTGAAGAATTAAACTAAGTCACTTTTGCATGAATGGATCTAAATCTCAATTTTTATTTTTTTCCAAAATTTATACATAATCTTACCAATATTTCCCTCGTATCCATTATGAGCTAACCTAGCACAATTTTTCATGGATTTGTGTGCATTATTGTTGTATTTAAAATATTTCCCTAATTCATTATCATAACCTAGACATAGATCTAAGAACATTAATTGTAAATCCATAGAGACCACAAAAATGTCAACTTTAAACCAAATGTTTACATCATGCTAAGAATATTGAATGGGGTAAGTGCATGAAAATGGGGGCTAAAATTAAGTGATTAAGTGACCACTATTTTTTTTAAATAAAAAAATCAAACTTTGATAAATTCTCGTGCTTAAAATATAAAGATTGCTTGAGAACAAGAATTGCAGAATTTTCAAATCTAGTTTCTAAATTGATAATATTTTTTTATACTAAAGTCTAAAAATGATTACATTTCTAAGAGGTGCTTATGTTTTTCACTAAAATATAAGAAATAATTAGGAATAGTCTCCCTTCTTATTAGTTCATTAAGTATGTTTTTAAAACTCTTTAATAGAAATTGAGTTGAGATAATGTAGTTTGTGACAATTTTAAACTTTTAATTAAAATATTTTTTATTAATTATCTAAATAGACACATTTTAAGTACATTAATAACAATGCTCCTGTACATCAATAATATTTTTCTTGAGTTTGAATGAATGGATCAAGAAATATGATAAAATGCAATACCTATATCTTTTTACATCATATGAATATAATAATAAAAGTAAAGAAAAAAATAAAAAATTAGTTTATTCTTAGAAAAGATAAAACTGGGTGTTGTAGTGGTGTTTTACGAAAATTTCATGATGAATAGTAATGTTTTTGAAAGAGGAAAAAACGGGTTTTACAAGGACCCAAAACCACAAAGTTTACATAACAAGAAAAGATTGACCATGATGAATAGTAATGTTAATCATGGTAAGGATTTAATATTTAATGTTGATTTTGGTAGTTTTTGCTCCCATCTCCATTCACTTAATTATGTTTGTCTAAGGTATTATATTTTTTTCATTAGTATTAAATTGCTCCACATAGGTGTTTGACTAAAGGAGATCAAACCCTTGCAAGGGAAGTTCTCAAATAGTTTCTCTCAATACTAAACACACAAAATTTCACTTTAGACACACACATATCAAGCGGCATACATACTATAGTTATCAATTTTCTATGGGTTCACTTTCACATATTAAGTTCAATTTCAAGCACCAAGTTTAATTTTACATGCATCAATTAGAATCAAAGTGGGATATAATTAGATAACAAATCCATAACCATTCATCTTGACAAAGATTTATTTTTATACATATTGACAAATATTCGGTCAACTTTATCATTTATTATATTTAAAACTGAAATACTATTACAATATTTACAATTGATTTCTTTGTACCACTCACCGATCTGAATCATTCAACTCTTTTATTAGTTGACTGCAACTTCCTTCAATGCTCATCAAATACTTTGCTTTCACACGTAACGTTGACACTTTCGCAGGCAGATAGAAATGAAAAATAAACAGATTTATAATCTATCTGAACTACTTAGCACAGGTCGGAACTCAAGTGAGCCGATTCAAATATTGTTTCTTTCCTTCTCACAAATAATGGAAGTCATTGACTGATAATAATGTGTAATGGGAAAGCATTGACTTGAAAGGCTCTTCCAGTGGCTTCTGCGTGTCCATTAATAGCTTATTCATCATGATAATAGCTCGACTATTAGTTGAACAATGTCAATTTTATTAAGAAAGATAGAAACAAATCATGTAGATGTTCACACAATTTAATAGCATTCTAGACAATGTGATGTAAACTTTACTAGAAAATTTCTTATTTCTTGTTCTTACTTCTATATTTAATTTTTCAATTTAACTTTTTCTAATTTTGTATAATTGACAAATTCATAAAACAACTTGTAGATTTAGCATAAGAAATAAATTATTCCTTAAGTTAAATAATTTTAGAATAATTTTGGTTATTTTCTATTCCTATCATTATGAAATAGCAAAAAAAAAATTAGTTAAATTCTAGTGTAAAACTAAACTTTCACACATAAAACACATCTTAATGTTTTAAAATTTTAGTCAAGATGATATTTTTGTGAATTCAATAATACAAAATTTCTTTCTTGAAACTTTGATGTGTTGAATATTGTAAATTAAAACGTATAATTATAAAAAATAAAAACAATAAGTATTATTCATAAGTCTTATTTTATCAAACTAAAAAAACATCACATATACTTTCGTTATTCTTGCCCCAAAAAACTGAACCAAAATAATATTTATAAAGAAACAAACACAATTATAGTTAAGAGAAATTAGAAACAAAAAAAAAATCTATTTTAAATTGAATAAAGTAAAATTATTTACAAATTTCCTAACTTTGTCTCTTGCCCCCTCAAATTAGTTGTTGTTAATTCTAACCACCTTTGACACTATGTAACTCTTTACTTATAATTATTTTTTAATAAGAGTTGTGTTCATATTTTAATTTAAAAGAGGTCAATTAATACCTATTTTTAAATCTATAAAAGAAAAATTTCATAAATAGCTCTATAATATTAGTTTTAATTGATCTAGTAATTCACCCCCCCCTCTCAATAGATTTTTGTGTTCCAATAATTGGTATTAGAGCACCGGTTCTTTTGAGAAGTTTAATCAACGCAGGTTGATTTTGGATAGTGAACATAAGATGGCTAGTCAAGAAGGTTCATCCTCAAACAAAGAACCTCTCTTTGATGAATCAAACTATGCATTTTAGAGTATTAGAATGAAATCATATTTAACTTCATTAGGATTTGATGTATGGATGTTGGTTGTTAATGTTGAACAAGACAACTGGGGAGGTGATTAGTTGTAATGGATTTTAATCTTTAAAGTATCCATCGAAACTTAGATTAATCACATATCCTTTAATATATATATATATATATCAGAAGATAAAGAGAGTGGTAGTGATAGAGAGATAGAGATGGGTGAGATAGAGAAGAAATGAGGTAGGGAGAGATATAGGTAGAGAAGGAGAGAGATAAGAGTGGGATAGATAAATCAATAAGTATATATATATATATATATATATATATATATATATATATATATATATATATATATATATATATATATATATATATATATATTATATTGAAGGAGAAGGAGAGAGAGATATATAGAAAGAGGGAGTTAGAGATAGGGAGATCTCAAGAGAGAGAGAAATAGAACTTGGGAAGTATAGAGGGCGGAGGAGATAGGGAAGAAGATAGGTTGAGAGAGAGGGAGGGATAAAGAGAAAGAGAGGGAGAGATAAAAGGAAAAATTGGAGCGATAAAGATAGGTGAGAAAAATATAGATAGGAAAATAGAGATATATAGATATAAAGGTCTAGGAAAAGGGAGGAGAGAGGGAGAAGTATCAATAGATAGAGACAAAGAGTGGAAGATAAAGGTAGAGATTAAGATAGAGGAAAAAGTAGATAAACAGATAAAGAGATAGAGGGAGGGAGAGGGAGGGAGAGGGAGAGATAAATATAGAGATAGGTAGGGAGGTAGTGGTGGTAATGGAGCCTAATTATCTTCTTAACTAAGATTTTTTCTGATATTTTTAGAATTAATTTCATTATGGGGGTGTGCGGGGGCTTGCCCCTCCAACTTTTTAATCTCTTACATAATAATATATCTTATTTCTAAGGAGAGGCTTGATGATGCTTTTGAATAGTTAAAAGCTTACCCTTAGACATTTACAAGATGATAGGAGCTTATTGATTACTAAAATTCTACTAAGTTTGAAAAATTATAAGATCTAAACCAAAACCTAAAATTTACATTATCATTCCTAGAGATCCAAAACCATGCTAAAACATCTTGAAAAAATATACATGAAAAATATCATAAAGTATAAGAAAGTAAATTTCAATATTTAAATGTTAGTTAAATTTTTATTTAATGTATATAGCCCAAGGAAGAGGGAGAATGTGAGATATATAAGGAGGTAGAGGGAGATGGGAAGAGAAAGAGAGTTATTTTTATTCTTGGAAACATGAGTGTGTTATAATGCACTCACATTATAACAAGAGTGAGTTATAATATGAGTGAATTATGATTCAAACACATAATAATGTAAGCATGTTACAACACACTCACATTATGTCTTGTATGGGACCAAAAAAAAATTTAGGTGCCCATATTTCTACACTTGCCTATAAGTGCATTTCCTTAATTTGTCTTATTGATATGTGGGGGAATGCAAGGCACCACCAAAGGTTAGGAAACCTTAGGAGGAATGAGAGTTCAATCCAATGAAATGTTTCTATCCTTAGATACCACAAGGATAAGCATAGGGTAAGAAGAAATTTGGTGTAGTTGGGTGACTGGAATGACAATGATCGTAGGAGTAGGGTTTGAAGAAGAGGAATTTGAATGAATAACATTGAATTTTGAATATTATTTATAGAGAAAGTCTCCATGTCGTGCAATGGTCCTAAAGAAAATGGCCATAAATGATCAAGACATAATTGCCATGAAAGATTAAGTGGTTTATATCTAGTTTGTTGGATTGTATGTACTTTTGTTCTGTGAGGGAATATCCATTATTTGATAAAAATCAAAGTAATTTCTTTCATGGAAGCTAGTTATGGGATGCCTAGCTCCACATGAAATAAGTCATATTTGGGGATGAAAATTTTTTTACTCCACACATTTAGGTCCCACCTCTACAAACAAAATAATGAAACCCAAGTTGGTAAATAAATATTGTAATGTGTGTGTATGGTGATGTAAAATTCATCATACTTATATCTGTATAATTGATTAATTAACAAGATTTCCTCGGTAATTATATTTACTATGTTAGCAGGATCAACAAGATCCTCATTAATAACGTTCTCATTAAAATAAGTAGGAATAAAAAGAGGGAAATCGTATACCCTAATAGGCATATGTTTATCAAAAAATGAAATAGTGGGGATAACAATATCATGCACATACGTTGGATAGGGATAACATCTATTTTCTATTATCCAAATAAACTAAAGATTAAATCTTTAACTGATATGGATAATATAAAATATGTGGTTAGAAAGATAATAACTATCTGAGTATTACATCATTATTTTTTGTAAAATATCATAATGAAATAAGCAATGTTGATAATGGAAGAAAATCAATATTTTATGTTTATTTTGGCTACATTTTTGCCCCTATTTCCATGGAAATACTCATGTTTGTCTAATGTATTTGATATTTTTCATCACTAGTAAATCATTGCACTTAGGGGATTAAACAATGGAGATCAAATCTTCACGTAGAAATTTTCCAAATAATGTCTCTTTACACAACCACACTTTAGACACAAATATATCATAGTGACGAGCATTTTCTATTCAAATTTCTACTAGTTCACTTGTATGGGTTAAGTTTAATCTTATGCATCAAGATCAATTCTACACATGTGAATCATTCATCTTAGTTAACAAATAAAAAATCATTCATCTTAACAAAGTCATATTTTTCTACACATTAGTGAATCACTTCTCAAGATTTACAACAATAAATTTCTCCATCCAAATTTTGAGATAAATATAAGATTTAAATTATGTAATTTTATCATTATAATTCTAAATTTATTTTCAAATCTAAACATTAAATCCTAAAACTATTATTATTTAATTATTTACAACTACTAATAAATCACCTATATTTAATTTACTTAATAAACATATAAATCTAACATCTTCTTTTTTAAATATTATTAAATATTTATATTTAATATAACATTACATATAATTTATATTGATTTATAATATACAACTCTTTTTAAAATTTAAAATATTAAAATATTATTTATATGTATCAATACAATGTAACAAACATCATTGAATCTTAATATTTTACTGATTTTTTATTTATTTATTTTAAGTTAAATTAATATTATAAGTTTTATCATTAATCTCATTTTAATTGTTTTTAAAATCCTTTTGACAAGATTAGTTTCTCAAACTTACTTATATGTGCCATTCAATAATTTTATTATTTAGTTGTAGCTTTATTTAATGTTACTTAAATATTTTTTTAGACGATTATGACGAGACTTTCATACATAACATCAATAGTTTCCCAAAGACATGAATATACAAAATTAACACTCTTGTAAACTATCATTACTAGGATTCACTCATTTTTTTAAAACATAGATAACAACATATTGCTAGAGAAAATAAATGTGATACGAAATAATAATTAAATTAATAGAAAATAAAGATTATATGCAATATTTTTACCTATAGTAATAAATTAACATTATATAAATCATACAAAATACTTTAAAACATTTTAAAAAATCCCAAAAATAATACTTAAAATAATATATAATCCTCCAATATAGAACATGAAACATGGGTCAATGGGTTGGACTCAAAAACTACACGGTTGAATCCTGATAGCAATATCACAATTTGACACGTCGTTGAAAATATCTCCTACTCATCAATTGATGAGCTAAAGGGGCTCTATAATGAATGGTTCATAAGGCACAACACTTCTTGAAGGTTTTGCAAATGGGGTTGCAATCTAAGTGAGCTTAACCTTGGGGAAAACTCCTTTGTTAAACACGCTTGAGTTGGAGTAATACTAGGATGGGTGGCATCCCAGGAATACTGAGTGTTTCATCTCTATGAGCATCACCTAGATGCAATGAGTGCTAAGAGGACCATTCACTATTATGAGAAATGGTTTCTTGTGAACCACTACTCATGAAACATGGGTCAATGGATTTGACTGGAAAACTACATGGTTGCTGATAGCAATATCAAACTTATCCAAGAATACTACAATTGGTTAGAGTTTGAAAGCATTGACTGGGCCGCCATGTTCATTAATAAATGAAGCTGACAGCCAACGGTTTCGTTCCCACCAATGGGGTTAAGATAAGAACTATTTTCACACCAAGAATTGGAGTATCAAGCGTTTTATATATAGGAGGTCGCAGAGTGTAGGTTGAACATCTGGATTTGTTTGTGGCTGTCTGGTGGGCCAAAGGTTTCGCGAATAAAAATAAAAAGATGCGGAGGTTAATATGCCTGATTATCTTTCTGATGGTCGCTGCAGTTGCATTGGGGCCGCACTTCATCGGAGCACTGAACGGTGATGGCACTGTTCTGCTTTCTCTTCGCAAAGACTTGAATGCGCCTCCGAATGTCTTTAGCAGTTGGAGATCCTCGGATGAAAATCCCTGTAAATGGGAAGGCGTGCTCTGTCATACAGATCATACGGTCCGTGTGCTCGATCTCACAGACCGCCACATCTCTGGAACATTGTCTCCTGCAATCGGTGGTCTACACAATTTGAAAGAGCTCTATTTAGATATAAACAATTTGTCTGGCACCATTCCTCCAGAGCTTGGAAATTGCAAAAAGATAGAGTTTTTGTTTCTCTCGCACAATAATCTCCACGGGAGAATCCCGGCGCAATTGAGTGCCCTCAAAAGCCTCAGGTCGTTGTCGCTCTATAATAACTTCCTCAGTGGAAACATTCCTCCTTCCATTTTTGAGCTTCCCCTGTTGGAGGTGATTTATTTGGGTACCAATAATTTGACTGGAGCGATCCCTTCAAATGTTGGAAATCTCAGAGCCCTTTCCAAGTTATGGCTCGGACAAAATTCTTTAACTGGAGTGATACCTCCATCCATTGCCAATTGTTCACATCTCACAGAGCTTTATCTGCACCAGAATCAGTTAGCTGGAGATCTGCCCGAAATCCTTGGCCGGCTTTCGAAATTAGAGTACCTGTATGTGACTTCCAATAATCTTGGAGGCAATATTCCCAAATCACTTGGTAACTGCACAAATCTCATCCAAGTTGAATTCTCCGACAATCAATTCAGAGGCGAATTTCCAGAGGAGTTTGGCAAGTGCAGCAATCTCACCATGATTTCTGCCACCCAGAATCAGTTTACAGGGCCCATACCAACCTCTCTTGGATCGCTGCACCGCTTGACCCGGCTTTATTTGAACCAAAATCTCCTGTCCGGTCGCATCCCCGCAGAGCTCGGAAATTGCAGCCGGTTGAAGGACCTGAGGTTACATATAAATAAGTTAGAGGGCTTCATCCCTCCCGTATTGGGTAGATTGCAGAATTTAAAGGTTTTGTTCTTGTCCAATAATTCACTGGAAGGACAGATCCCTCCACAGCTTTTCGAGTCCAAAAGCCTGCAAGAAGTGTATCTGTACAGAAATCGTCTCACAGGAACCATACCACCAGAGATTACCAATCTCAAGAGTCTCAGATATGTACTTCTGTATGATAACCAGCTGTTTGGCCCAATACCTCCCACACTGGGTGCCCAGAGCAATCTCACTGGAATTGATTTCACAGGGAATAAGCTCACTGGATCAATACCTCCGACACTCTGTTCCTCAGGACACCTAGAGGTTCTACTTGTGCGAGGCAATCAGTTGGAAGGCAGAATCCCTCAAGAGATCGGGAAATGTTCAAGCTTGAGGCGAGTGATTTTGAGCCACAACCGTTTATCTGACTCCATCCCCTCCGATTTCCTGGTTTCCAATCCTAAAGTTGACCACTTGGACATGAAGGGCAATAAGTTGAAAGGAACAATACCATCAAGCCTTGGGCTTTGCAGAAACCTGAGCTTCATCGATCTCTCCATGAATGAGCTCAGTGGTGCTGTTCCTCCACAATTGGGGCAGCTGTCTAAGCTAAAGCTATTGAATCTTGGCAGCAATAGATTGAGTGGCGCAATCCCAGATGCAATGGGGCATCTGAGTCAACTACAGAGCATGGACTTGTCGTCCAACAATTTAAGTGGTAACATTCCCTCTGCACTTGATGGTATGTCGTCGCTTGTTCGAGTTAACATCTCGAATAACCAGCTAACAGGGTGCATACCCAAGTCATGGTCCAAGTTGTGGAATTCGTCGCCGAGTTCATTCAATGGCAACCCAGGTCTCTGCTTAGCAGAAAATGACGGGAACATTCCCTGTAAATGCGACAGCAAACAACATGGAATGGGATTGAATTTAGATGGAATGTAAGGTCCATCTGAAGGATGACGATGGCTTAGATAGTTCTTCTTCACGAATTTTAATTGAAAAAGTGGCTTTTACAGTGAATAAAAGGTTCATTTTGTTGTTATTCGAATTTGTTGGTATGTTTCTCTGTCATGACAAGTGTGCTGGTAGTTTCATTACTTAAATGAACAGTTGATATAATATCAACTAAAATGGGATTAGATGAATGGGCTCGCAATAAATTCAGGCACTGGCACGCAGTAATTTACATAACATTGCTTAGACAATTTAACAAGAGCATACATGACAAACCGTTTTTAATGCGAGTACGGAGTTACATCGGTTATTTATCGTACAAAATAGTGTGTTCAACATATTAATTTAGGGCATGTTCCCATGCAGTTCTTTAGCTTATTTTGGTTAGCAGCCACTATTTATTTTGACTAGCAGTCACTGTTTAGTTGGTGGCCCCATGAAGAGTTAATTTTGCTCCTTATTTTTAAGTAGTCAACATAAATTTGTATTTATAATAGTTAATAATAATTTGTGCAATTAAAAATTCAAAAGAAAAAATACAAACAGATTTTAAAAAAGAAGGAAAAAAATTAATGGAGCCATGTGACATCTTTGATATTATGTAGCTGCTCCTTATTTCTGGCCTCCGATTTTTTCAACAACTTATTTTCAATTCTTAAGCAGTAGCTTTTGTATATGTAGACATCCAAATTTGATCATTTTATCTAATTAAATAAATTAGATAAAGTGATCAAAGGTTCCTAATGTATCTAATTAAATAAATTAAATACTTTATCTTACCCCATTTTCTTCTCTAAATTAAATAAATATGACAAATTATTTAATTTAGTCTTTTAACCCATTTGAATTAAAACTAATTTTTAATTCCTCTTTTTCTCTCTCCTTGTCACATTCTCCATAACCCTCCCCTAATCTGGATTAAAGTAATTAATCTGTGATTAGGATGTGCACCATTTAATCAAGATTAAGTGTCACATCCTCCATAATCTCCCACTTGCCTCTAATCTCTCATTAATTACCTTAATCATGTGTTTGCACAACCTTAATCAGAATCATTAGCCACATTTGGCTTACCTTTTCTGGTCAACCTTCTCACTTACCATTTTTGGTATGGACTCCCTTCCCCATGTGAATTTTTAATTCATATTTATTCAACCAAGATTCCCCTCTTCCCTATGTGAATTTTTAATTCACTTTTATCTTTCCAAGGTCTTCCCCATTCCCCATGCAAAATTCTAGAATCCTTGACTTGTCACTTCACATGTGCCAAGGGCTTTTAGAACCTTGGACTTGTTACATCACCCACATGTGACAAATCTCCAGCTTTCTGGAGACACTTTCTTATCCACTAGATTCTTCCAATCATTGTGAATTTTAAATTCATTTTTATTCCTCCAAGGAATCTTCTCATCCCCCAAGATCCACCTCATTTCCACATTACTCCACCCTAAGGCATCTCACCTTCCACATGTCAAGATGTGAGAGCTTGTGAGTCCTCAACTCACCATATCCCTTCATCTTGATTTTTGTTGGATCAATCCCAATCGTTGAATTCTCTAGAGAATTCAATTTGGCCTATAAATACCCCTTCAATTCCTTCATTTTAAGGGATCAAGTCTTTTGCAAATAAACTTTTGCAAAATTGTCATTCAATCTCTCATCTATTGTAACATCCATATTGCATCAATTCATCTTGCATCCACTTCATTTTCATTGCCATCCAAGGAGCACACAAGACTTCAACATCAAGGGCCAACCAAGGAAGCAACAACATGAAGGTATAATAACAATTTACTTGTTTATCTTGCTTTCATATTGTTCATCTTCTTAGGCTAATCATTGAGGTGCCCTATTATCTTGTTGTTTCTCTTTATTGCACTATTAGTTTTTATCTAACATCTCACATTTTAGGAAGCAACACTTATTAGGATCACATTTCTGGCACGCCCGGTGGGACCCACAAAGGGGTTTCTCTTTTTCACGTTTTTTGTTGTTTGCTTGTTGCAGATTCAAGTCGCATAGGGGTGAACTTGCCCTCTTGGACGCCGCAGAGGGGCGACCTTGCCCTCTGTTTCTGACTGTTTTCTGCAGAGGGGCAACCCTGCCCTTTTTAAGCTAATTCTGACTGTTTTCTGCAGAGGGGCGACCCTGCCTTTTTAGGCTATTTTTGACTATTTTCTGTAGAGGGGCGACCCTGCCTTTTTAGGCTATTTCTGACTATTTTCTGCATAGGGGCGACCCTGCCCTTTTAGGCTATTTCTGACTATTTTCTGCAGAGGGGCGACCCTGCCCTTTTAGGCTACTTTTGACTGTTTTCTGCAGAGGGGCGACCTTGCCCTTTGAGGCTGTTTTCTGACTATTTTCTGCAGAGGGGCGACCCTACCCTTTTAGGCTACTTTTGACTGTTTTCTGCAGAGGGGCGACCCTGCCCTTTTAGGTTACTGATTAACTGTTTTCTACAGAGGGGCGAATCCGCCCTTAATAACACATTCGGGAAGTCAGATTTGATGCATATCACAAAGAAGGGAGAAGATAAACAACTAACATTTCCTTGGAAGACCTTCTTTTTTATTTTGATTTTTAAAAGTCTTTCCTTGCTACTTTATCTAGGTACTTAGTATAAGTAGGGGAAAGTAATATTTGTTGTTTGTTGTGTCTGTTTTACTTATTTTACCCTAAAGGGGCATTAGTTTGTTTTCACCTTCCTCCTTTGCACGTTGTGTGGATCCGAAGGAGGTAGTTGGAAACAATTAGTGTCATCTTCTTAGCGGGACCTGTTTGGGGATTTCATCACCCCGAGGGATGATCCCAACCACGCGTACTGGCGGGGTATATAAAGGGGGGAGAGCCAAAGCTGTACCTCAATCCAGTTACGTCGTAATTGGCGGAACGTCGAAGCTAGGGTGATACCTAGCTAGACGTGAAGAGTTGGTCCAAGCCTTTCAGTATCTTGCTGGGGCTCCCGACTCACACTTGTGATGGACTGGTGTTCACAGTTGTGCCTCACGTACCAAGCGTATATCGAGGACTCCCTAGAAACCTTGTTCATCCTAAAGTAAGACCTTTGCCGACCATACTTGTTAAAACATTAATCATAGGATTGTGCTTGTCCAAAGTGTCTTTTTGTGAAGATCCAGTAAATTTTGGTAAGTCAAGTTGTCATTAAACCATTTTAAGTCCTTGCCAAAATCCCTTATACAAACCAAGTTCAAATTTTCACTGCAGAGGGGCGACCTTGCCCTCTGTTTTGATCATTTTCTGCAGAGGGGCGACCCTGCCCTTTGCTGTTTCGGCCATTTTCTGTAGAGGGGCGACCCTGCCCTCTGTTTCAACCATTTTCTGCAGAGGGGCGACCCTACCCTCTGTTTCAGCCATTTTCTGCAGAAGGGTGAATACGCCCCGCTAAACAGCCAGTTTCACCTATTTAACCTCCGTTCGAATCCCCAAAGCCTCCATTTGACCATTTGATCAATCCAAACCTTCATTTGGCCATTCCAATCCCCCGTTCACCCCTCTCGACCATCTATCTATCCAACTTGAATATTCGATTACCGTTCCGAGTGGTCGTTTCCCTATCTTGAGTGGTCAACATTTTCTGAAAATCAACGTTTCATCGACCAGACTGCATGAGTGCTTCTTAGAACATCATTGGATTCCATATCTGTCATCAAATCATCCATCCCAATCACCTAGACTTCATTTTTGAAATTTTTTTATTTTTATTCTGAAACTTCCGAAGGCCATAACTTTTGACTCGGATGTGGGTTTTGGCTGAAATTTTATGGGTGGTTGCATTAGGAGATGACATTTGGATTCCCAACCGACTTCTAAGTCCATTGGATCCTCCTTTGACACATTTTCAGAGCCTCAAGCTTTCATCTTGACCCCCAAAATCACAAATTAGTATATATTTTTTTTCAATTTTTTAGTTTTTAACGAACTGTTTCATTAATAACTCTGAATGCATGCCCCATATTTCCGATGTTAGTTGGAAATTCATCCTATCTTAGTATTGGTTATTTTGTGGAAAAACTGGACTCTCAAACGTATGCCTACAAAGTTTTCCAAAATGGCAAAATTTGACAATTTTTGAAAACTGCCAAATTTGGCAAAAATCTGATTGTCAACACCTTACGTCCTCTAGTTGCAACCCATGATCTTGGTTTCAAATCAATTCTATCATATCCTCTGATCCAATCCCAATCTAAGCTCCAATCCAATTCTAATCTCAACGTTAATCCCATCATCCTAATCTGAGCTTTTATTCAGTCCTAATCAGAGCTTTCATCCAATCCCCATATGAGCTTTCAATTCATCATAGTTCTCTATCCATCATCTATTCTTTCCTTCTAATCTATATCCATCATGAATCTTTATCCCCCTCTCACACGACCAATAATAGTAGTCAAAGGGAATTCTAACTCCGTTGATGACGATAATGAAAATCTTGTTGATCATGAAGATTGTTATATAGATCCTCTTGACGCTATCATTTCTAGTAAGATCTTTCCAATCGCCTTCCAAAATACCACTACTTCCTCAAACTATCCCACTATGCTTTCATCCATATCTAATAATGGTTCTTATGTTACCCTTGACAAGGTATATCCAACATCCTCACCATCGACATATTCATCATGTCCTCCAAAATCCATATCCTATCCAACATCCACATCCTCTTATCCTTATCACAATCAACAATCCCAATACCTCTACCTTAATCCCACATCCCAATCTTCTCATCCTAATCCAACACCTACACCTTCCTATCACAATCTACCATCCCAATAGTCCTCCTATCCTCATCCACCATCTCAATCCTCTCATCCTCATCTACCATCTGTATCCTCCTATGCCAAACCACCATACATGTCCTCCTACAATGGTTCACCCC
>CM021106.1:281958772-282054177 GCA_007115665.2 Sequoiadendron giganteum
TATAGGCTACCCTCATGCAATCCAATGACTTGATTCCTCACTATCATCATTCCTATGTATTTCTCACATCTTTCCAATCTTCATCACTCATCTATCCATCATCTATCCACCTATCCTAGCATCTTTCTATCTCCCATCTTTATCAATCCATCCATTTTCCTTCCATCCCTTGTCATTGGTCTCTAGCTATAGGCTGCCCTCATGCAATCCAATGACTTGATATTTCACTATCATCATCCCTATCTATTTCTCACATCTTTCCAATCTTCATCACTCATCTATCCATCATCTATCCACCTATCCTAGCATCTTCTTATCCATCCATCCATTTCCATCTATTATTCCTTGTCATTGGTATCTAGCTATAGGCTACCCTCATGTAATCCAATGCCATGTTATCTCACTATCATCACTCCTATCTATTTCCTACATCTTTCTGATATCTTATCACTCTTCATCCTTCATCTATACATCCTCTCATCCTCCCAATTCATATTCTAATAATCTAGGTCACTATCCCATCCCTGAGCTTCGCATAACCCACATCCCACATATCGACCATCCAATCCTGCGGCCTATCCTGGCTCATCATATCCTCTCCATCATTTTATCCATTTATCTTGGTCATCTCATCATCCCTTATCCATTGTCTGTCATCGGTCTCTGGTCGAACTACGTTGCCCCTGTGCTTTCATGTAGGCAAGGTCGGTCATTTGATCCGCCCCCGGGGTTCTATCTTTTGTCTATCTTGTCTCTTCCATCATCTATCTTTGGCCTTGTGTCCAGCTACGTGGCCCCTGCGCTTTCACGTAGCCAAGGTCAATCATTTGGTCCGCCCCCTGGGCATTTTTTCCATCTGCTCCTCTATTTTCATCATCCTCTTTCTACTTTTACCATGGTCTTTTCCTGAACTACAAGGGCTCTGTGCTTTCACATAGGCACGGTTGATCTTTGATCAACCCTTGAGCGCCTAGGTCTTTAGGGTGTGTTAGTCCTGTTGTCTTGTCATCCTGTCGTCTTGTTGTGTCATCAAGTATGTCCCTATCCTAGCTGGTGCTTATCAAACAACGGTCATCTGTATCACATGATCCAATCGATTTCTGGTATCCTGCGTCATGTCGATCAACCAATCTATCCTCCATCTTTAGTCTCAACAGGATGTATCCTTCCTAACAGACCGCATCAACCCCATCCATCATCTTGATCCTATGGCAAAGGATGTTTCAAACTTGATTGTGATCTTTTGATGCTTTTGGCTTTTGTTTATCATTTGAGCTCCCTATCATTGCTTGTCATGGTCACCTTGATCCATCATATCATGGTGTGGTTTGACTAGTAAACATAGGGGCCTATCTTGATCTTTTTCTTTGTTTTTGTCTTCTTGGTTGTCCCACGTAGTACCCACCAAGATCCCTGAGGTCTTGTGTTACGCTGGGGCATCTTTTTGTGCTTGTGGTTATTTCAATACCTGGCCCGACCAAAGTCATCGCGATTTTGGGGTATTGAACTAGCCTTCTTGTCTGTTGTGTTTGTTTTATGTATTGAACATGTATTGAACACTAATCCGTCTTGGTTTACATACCCTAACATCTGGTGTCTTACGCTATAGCAAAAAACAGTGCTCTAAGGATGGAAAATTGCATTAGGATTGCATTTCATTTTCCATTCCATCATCTTGCATATCTCCCCCATCCTCATCACCCTCATCCTCATCATCAGTGGGATGTATCCTTCCCTCTCCTTGTGTTGTTTTGGGATGTATCTTTCCCTCATCAACAACACTCTCATCGGGATGGATCCTTCCCTATCCTTGTGTTGTTTTGGGATGTATCATTCCCTCGTCAACACACTCACCCTCATCCTCATCCTCATCCGGATGTATCCTTCTCTATCCTTGTGTTGTTTTGGGATGTATCATTCCCTCGTCAACAACACTCATCCTCATCCTCATCAAGATGTATCCTTCCCTATCCTTGTGTTGTTTTGGGATGTATCATGTCCTCATCAACAACACTCCATCAACCATCTGCCCAACCTGGATTGTACCTGGATTGGGGCAACATCACATTTTTTTTCTTCTTCTTGCATCCATTTGTGCTCACATTTATCTCTCATCACTTATCATCATTTCTTATCCATCAACTTACATCCTCATTTTCATATCCCCTTTCCTCATCTCATCTTTCATCTTTTCCCCCATCTCTTCCTCCTTCTTCTTCCTCCTACCCCCACTTTCTTTCTTTCCTTCTTCTCTTTCTTTCTTTCCTCTTCCCCCTCCCTCTTTCCTCCCACCTGTGGGGTGGACACGCCCTCGGACTGCCGGGGCGAACCCGCCCTCGGTCTGTAGCTGGGCAGATCCACCCCCTGCAGTAGGGCGAACCTGCCCTCGGCCTGCCGGGGCGAACCCGCCCTCGGCCTGCAGTGGGGCGGATCCGCCCTCCCGGGGTGAACCCACCCCGTCCTGGGGCGTACCCGCCCTCCCAGGGCGGACACGCCCCTTCTCGGGGCGGATCCGCCCTCCCGGGGCGAACTCGCCCCGTCCTAGGGCGTACCCGCCCTCCCGGGGCGAACACGCCCCTTCCCAGGGCGAACTCACCCCATCCTGGGGCGTACCCACCCTCTCAGGGTGGACACGCCCTCCCGGGGCGTACTTTCCCTCCCGGGGCGACCTCGCCCCTTCTGCAGTGGGGCACATTCGCCCCTCTGCAACACTTTTTCTCTTTTTTCTTCCCGGGGCCGTCATTTGCAAACCGTGCGTCGGATCGACTTCGTTCAAAGAGAAAAGTTGCTTATTTTTTCGAGCTCTTTCCAACCATACCCTCCATTTCTTTCTATTGATATATTTTTTTTGGGACCCCTCTTTTTTCCCTCCCCTTTTAAAAGGTATTTTTACCTTTTATTTACCGTTTTATTCCTCTAACTAATCCTTTCCCTTCTCGGTGCCGCCATTTGCACCCCGTTTGTCCGATTGACTTCGTTCAAAAGGAAAAATTTCCTAATTTTTTGCCCTCTTTCCAACTATACCATCCGTTTCTTCCTATCAAGAGGTCACCCGGGACCCCTCTCTTTTCCCCTGTCGCCCTCTCGAGGGGGCATACCCTTCACATTTACCATTTTTTCCGACCATAATCAACTCCTTCCAGAATTGGGGCATCTTCATCCATTCCCCACTAATTGGATAGCTCAAGCCCTATGCTGGGGCATCATCTTCCGGTGAATTCCTCTATAGAGTCATCTGCGCTTTCTTTTCTTCGAAGCACGGTTATTCTAATGGTACTTCGAAGAGGGGCAAAATGTAGACATCCAAATTTGATCACTTTATCTAATTAAATAAATTAGATAAAGTGATCAAAGGTTCCTAATGTATCTAATTAAATAAATTAAATACTTTACCTTACCCCATTTTCTTCTCTAAATTAAATAAATATGACAAATTATTTAATTTAGTCTTTTAACCCATTTGAATTAAAACTAATTTTTAATTCCCCTTTTTCTCTCTCCTTGTCACATTCTCCATAACCCTCTCCTAATCCGGATTAAAGTAATTAATCTATTATTAGGATGTGCACCACTTAATCAAGATTAAGTGTCACATCCTCCATAATCTCCCACTTGCCTCTAATCTCTCATTAATTACCTTAATCATGTGTTTGCACAACCTTAATCAGAATCATTAGCCACATTTGGCTTACCTTTTCTGGTCAACCTTCCCACTTACCATTTTTGGTATGGACTCCCTTCCCCATGTGAATTTTTAATTCACATTTATTCAACCAAGGTTCCCCTCTTCCCCATGTGAATTTTTAATTCACTTTTATCTTTCCAAGGTCTTCCCCATCCCCCATGCAAGATTCTAGAAGCCTTGACTTGTCACTTCACATGTGCCAAGGGCTTCTAGAACCTTGGACTTGTCACATCACCCACATGTGACAAATCTCCAGCTTTTTGGAGACACTCTCTTATCCACTAGATTCTTCCAATCATTGTGAATTTTAAATTCACTTTTATTCCTCCAAGGAATCTTCTCATCCCCCAAGATCCACCTCATTTCCACATCACTCCACCCTAGGACATCTCACCTTCCACATGTCAAGATGTGAGGGCTTGTGAGTCCTCAACTCACCATAGCCCTTCATCTTGATCTTTGTTGGATCAATCCCAACCGTTGAATTCTCTAGAAAATTCAATTTAGCCTATAAATACCCCTTCAATTCCTTCATTTTAAGGGATCAAGTCTTTTGCAAGTAAACTCTTGCAAAATTGTCATTCAATCTCTCATCTATTGTAGCATCCATATTGCATCAATTCATCTTGCATCCACTTCATTTTCATTTCCATCCAAGGAGCACATAAGACTTCAACATCAAGGGCCAACCAAGGAAGCAACAACATGAAGGTATAACAACAATTTACTTGTTTATCTTGCTTTCATATTGTTCATCTTCTTAGGCTAATCATTGAGGTGCCCTATTATCTTGTTGTTTCTCTCTATTGCAATATTAGTTTTTATCTAACATCTTATATTTTAGGAAGCAACACTTTATTAGGATCACAGTATACACCTAAAATTGGTCTAGAGAATCCGATTAATTAAATACAATTTATTTGATTAATTATCCTAAACTCTTCTATTGTTGAATAAATAAAAATATTTATTTATATAGTTCATGTTTAAATTCACATTTAAATTCTTCTAATTCTACTATTATCTCATCTTAATTAAATAAACAAAAATAAATACTTTGTTTAATTTAATTATCAATTTCCCCTACTTTTTTCTATCACATCTATTTAAATTAATTAAATAAAGGTTAAACACTTTATTGATTAAATATTATATTCTTCTATTTTAATTTAATAAACAAATTCTATAGTTTGTTTTATTAAAATTATTTATTCCTCTTTTTCTAATTTAAATAAATAAAAATATTTAAATAAAGGCATAAATCAATTTCCTCTATTTTCTCAAAACCAAATTAGATATCATATGTCTAATTTATGTCAAAATTATGTCTAAATTAATTGATTCAATCTTCACGGGAAGATTTGGAGACAAATTAGGGACAAATTCGAAATCCATCTCTTAATCCTCTTCCATCAATCCTTCCTATTTTCTTTCCTGATGTTTTCAAGGGTAGGGACAATTCCCAAAATATTCTCAATCCCCTTTATCTCTCACCATTCAATTCTCCAGATTGAATTCAAACCTCTGTTTGCCGCCCCTGTGTAAAGCTGCTACCGGGAAATCTATAAATACAACTTCATTCAATAGGAAAATGATCCAGAATCCAAGTTTATGTAATCTTACTCTACATGAAAGCAATCAAGTATCAAGCATCAAGCATTTTAGCAATAGCAACAACAATAGATTTCATATCACGACTGCACACTGTAGTTTCATTCATCAATTTTCATGTAAATTCATATTAAAATAATTTATTTTATCATTTAAATATTATCATATAGCATCACATCATTGCATTCAACATCATTCTGTTCTTTAGATTGTCATTTTTATAGTCATAGTGTTTTAGTAAATCTAAGAACACTGTAGCTTAGTAAATCTTTAAAGATAGGAAACAATGAGATGTTTTCAGTAGATTCTTGCTTTAGATTAGTTTATTCATTAAATTTTTGATACAATGTTTCATTAAGAAGTGTATTTACCCATGTTATTTATTCACACTTACAATTTGGCGCCCACTGTGGGGCATTAACCCCATATTTCACAATTTTTTTTTTGAAAAGTGTCACACAAGTTTTTGACGTGTTTAGATTAGCGTGATCGAGAAATTTTTTGGCGCTTCTGTGGAAAACTATGGCGCTTTCAAGCTCTATTTTAGCGCTTCCGTAAAACTATAGCGCATCCGTGAACTATTTTAGCACTTATGAGAAAGAAACTATAGCGCTTCCATGATTTGTTTCAGCGCATCGGCCACCCGTCTCTAGTACAACTAATATAGCTTCTATGGAAAACTTTAGCGCTTTCGAGCTCTATTTCATTGCTTCCGATTATAGTGCATTTAATAAAAACTATAACGCTTTCATTCTCTATTTTAGCACTTTTGTAATCGTTTATCTGGATCCAACGCGACTGTGGACAATTTTTTTATTTTGATACATTTGGATTAAAAAGAATCAATCCTAGGGTAGTCACTTGGTTTAAAATTTATCAATCCTAGGATAGACATCACACATTTTTCTATATCAGTTAAAAATTGACACCATGTCTTTTATGAAGCAAAATCTTCACATAGAAATTAGCAAAATTTGTCTTTTGGGCTTAAAATAAATCATTATTTGTTGTGTTTGTGTGGTGAATAGGTTTATACTCTCCCCTTAACTGGGTGATCAAAGTGCCAAACTCATTCTGCATTTCCATGCAATTTTACGCTTTTATTAAAACCTTTAGAAGGCCTATCATAGTGAGAAAAAATACTCACTCTATGGGAACGATCTAAGTGGGAATGCCTAAAGCCAAATATTCCAACCCACTCTAAAAAAATGCGAGTTGTTGATGAAATTCCAACTCGATGGTAGTGTGCAAGACAACCATCCATAAAATATTTATTCTAAAGATTGGGAGGTCTCCTAAGGGAGTTTATCATTTTCCGCACCACACAGAAACCCTATCTAAGAACCATAGCATAGTATCTAGTTGAGTCAGTAACCAAACAATGTAATACTCACAGTGCAAGGGGAGGGAAGAATCTTCCCCCAAGACACTCACCATATAATTTCCAAGGACCGTTTTCTCAAAGGATGAGAAATTCAACTTTGAGTACGCACCTAGAAATGACAAAAACACAGGCGCCCTCTAGGGGGTGGCATGACTATGTAAGTCAATGCAATTTTAAGATGTGGGTTGTTGAGTATAATGATGACCTTTTTGACTTTAAGAGTGAGTCTGTCTGAAGTATATATTTGTTAAAACAAACTAGTGGAAATCAATAAGGACCATTCATGGTTCTTGAATATATACTATCTATTCATATTCTAGGACTAAAACAATTATTCTACAATTTGCTTGTTGTGTTTTCAAATCATTATAACTCAGTTAACAGGTCATCCTGAAAACCAAAAACCACATTAGGTTAGAAAAATTCATGATTCGAGATTGGAAATTTAAAAATTTTGTCAAGAAAATGATCAAAGTCAAGAAACCCAACAAACCACTTGCTTACCAAAATCTTTTAAGAAAAAAACATTTCTTATATAAGAGTCAAAAAATCTTACTGCAACATAAAACCTTCATACATAGGTATCACGATTTCACTAGAGGTTACACTGGTGATTACGCCTTAGAACCTCTTTATTCACAAGCCTTCTTCCAAAGGAGAGCCCTTACACAAAATCATAATCACAGTCAACCCATATGTCAATCCTACATCCCACAGCCAATGATAGAATACTCTACAAGGCCAAATCAAGTTCTGTAATAAAGAGTCTTAAACACTCCTAAGTGTTGTTTAGCGCTTTTAAGATCTATTTCAGTGCTTTTGGAATTTGTTTTAACACTTCTACAAAATAGTGCTTTCATGCTCTATTTCAATGTTTCCAAGCAATATTCTAGCGCTTCCACAGAAATAGTGCTTTCATCCTCTGTTTCAACACTTTTAAACTCTATTTTAGCGCTTTCACGAAATAACACTCCCAAATTTTGTTTTAGCGCTTCTGAACTCTCTTTTAGCGCTTTCAAAACATATCAGCCAGTTTGATTTTCATCTAAACACGGATTTTTGTCAAAACAAAAGTATCTTTTCAACATGAACACTGTCTAGAAACTAAAAACGGATAGGTTCCTATAGGTTAACTGTCTTTTCAACTAAAACACGGGTGTTGCAAACCATAAAAGTGTCAAATCAAAATAAAATCTTTATTATTTAGCTGAAGTTTCATCATCAGGATATTATCATCCTACTATCATGAAACGAGGCATAATAATCAGATTTTTATCCTAGTCTTATCAATAGGATATGTCATCCTATTTGACTTCGTTAAAAAATCACTTGACATTTATCCAACATAGAAGATCAAAGTTTGGTAGAAAGAATAAAACATTTGTATGCAAATCTTCACCAGGTTACAAAAATAGAGGCTCTTAAAAAAAGAACTTGAAACATCAAATACAATGGAAGAAGAAAATCCTTGGAATAGTCTACATCAAAGTGACAAGAATGAAATAACTCCAGAATACATACAAAAAACACAACAGGAATCAAAATTCCATAAATTCATGGAAAAGATCTTAGAGAAAGACATGGAGAAATATCTCTTAATGCTAGCTAAATCAGGTGCCAAGCTTCCCAAATACTTTGACGTAAATCACTTAAAATAAGAACCTAGAACAAGTGAAACTGAAATATCACAACACACACAAGGTGTAGATCTGGTTGTTGTCTTAACAAACCAAATGCAGAACTTACAACAACAACTACAGGACATGACAAAAGGAAACACAAAAAGATACGCATTATATGACATTTGTCCTTATCCTTTTGACACAACATTAGACATGGTACCTTTCCCTCGATACTGTGAATTCCCAAAGTATCACAAATACAATGGTAAAATAAATCTGATTGATCACATATAGGAATTCAAAACCATGAGCCTAGATTTTTCACAAGAGGAAACTTACCTAATGAGGTTACTCCCAAGAAGCTTGGGAGGTCCATGTATGGAATGGTTTTCAAAATTACAACCAAAGATACAAACTTTTGAAGAGCTTGTCAATAGGTTCATCTCCCAATATTATTTTAACATTCAACACGATGTCACGATAAAGGATATATATAACATGAAACAAAACAAAGGGGAGATATTCTTGTCATTTTTACAAAGATGGCGATGACTATTTGCTAGATATCATTGCTCCATACCTGAGGAATAAAAAGTAGAGTTATTCATAGACAATTTGACGGACGAGATGAGTTACAAACTCGAATTACAATGTCCTCCTACGTTTGAAAAGGTGATTGAAAATTTCCTTAAAATTGAAGAAGCTTTGGTCAAAAGAGAGGTTATTAAACACTACAATGAAAAAAAAAACAACACCAAATCCTGAAACCAATACCCAAACAATGACAAACCGAAATTCTGGAAAAAGAACAGAAATACAGGGATCAACGAAACGACAAATGATTTACAAAATGCCAAACCAGTTTTCAACTTGACAACATCTACTTCAAAGACAAACCAAAACAATGATCAAAATGTCAAGTCAAATGTCATTCAAAACAATGAAATCTCAAAACCACAAATGTACCAAAAATCATCAAATTGGCATAGGTTCGCACCATTAGGCCAAACATTGGAATCAACAATGAGGGAAATAGTTGCAAGTGGTATTATCACTACATGGGAAGCATGATTTTGGGATCCAAAATTCAAACCACCATGGTGGAATGACGTGGATTATTGCAACTTCCACAACAATAAAGGCCGCAAGACTAATGATTGCATGGAGTTAAAACACTCAGCTCAAGATCTGATAGACAATAACAAGGTATATGTAGAGGTATACCAAAACAACAATGATCATACAACCTTCAAGTACCCTTTACCAAATTAGGACAAAGGAGCATCATCTTGTATGAACAATAAAGGTAAAAATATCAATCATGTCTACGATACCATGATCCTTTGTGTTACCGAAGTAGAAAGTGATAATACCATTGGTCATCACATGGAAAACCAAAAAACCAATGACATTACCCCATTGGATCTGCTCCCGAGCATACAAGTCTCTGAAAATCAAATAAATGTTTTAAAAATTAGAGAACGATAGGACTATCAACCAGTTAATGTAATGACAAGGGGGAAATCCAAGGTAGTTTTAAAGGGAATTGCACCTAAAAACACAACTCCAACTCCATCTCAATACAACATTGTCGATCAACTTCAAAAAATTCCAGCGCAAATATCAATACTAGAACTCCTTAAACTATCACCATCACATAAGGAAGTTCTAGAACAAGCACTAGTTGCCACCACAGTACCTAAAAATCTAGATGTTTTCCAATTTTGGGCTATGGTGGGACATTTGACTACACCACACTGTCTATCATTCTTTGAAAAAGATGATGTGTCACTTAACCATCCCCATAACACCGCCCTCCATATTGAAATTTTGATCCACAATCATTGTATTGAAAGGGTCCTAATAGATGGGGGAGCTGGTTTTAACATTTGCACTCTAAAGTTAAATAGTGCACTAGGGTATTCAGATAATGCTATTCATGCCCGAAGGAAAATGACAATAAAGGCATATGATGAGGAAGAGAGATCTTCTAAGGGACTGATTGTGTTACCCATTCAAGTGGGATCGATGATGAAAAACATAGCATGGCAGGTACTAGAAAAAGAGTTAACCTACAATATACTCTTAGGATGCACATGGATCCATGAAATGCATGCAGTACCTTCCACCTATCACCAATGCTTAAAATTCCTAGTTAATGGACATGAGGTGACTATATCAGCAAATTATAACCATCCTCAGCATTGTGACACACTCAGAATCTCTCAAGACACCTTTGTGTCGCACAATAGGGAAGCATGCAGTTCAAATTCATCAAATGAAGAAAAATGTACAAATATTACATCCAAGTGGGTTGAGAAAAAGGATAAATTAAAAGATACAATTCTTGTTGAAACTAAATTAATAGACAATCAAGATCCCCAAAATTCTTTATCATAGAAATTCCAAGAATAGGGCCAGCTGACAGACAAGGGAATGGGACAATATTCTATTGAGCAAGCTCTTAATCTTTCACAATTTATGTCATCTCCAAAGACATATGGCCAACCATCAATGATCAAACATCAAACATCACTACTTGCCACGGTTCTAGAAGAAAGATTTGTAAAAGATGGTACTATAAAGGATGAATCAGAAGACAAAGCTATCCTCAATTGGTTATACAAAGATGGAGAACCATCGACATCAACAAACATGAACATTAACACATATAAGTATGGCAAAGAGAAGGCTATTTTAGAAAAAAATGGGTTATGAAGGGCAGGGACCTATTGGAAAAAGGAAGGAAAGCATCATAGAACCTATTTAGCCTCTTCATCTTCATTCAAAGGATAAGACAGTTATGGGATACCCAGAAGAAGAAAAACAAGAAATGACAAAGAAGGTTGTTGAAAGAATCCTTCAGGTTAGAGATAGCTCTGAAACAAATTCAAATGAATATGAATGGGATATATCTTACATAGATGTCCAAATTGATGTCATAAAACAATATGCACCTACACGTGAGGAGGGACAAACCTCTAGGTCTAGACCACTCAAATTAGGATCACAACATATCGATGACTCAAGTGAGGACAAACAAACATCGAGTGAACTAGACAATCTTGAAGAGGGTACCATCATTGATCTCAACATCCCAAATAACAACTATAACGACATAGTTGTCTGAATCCTTACCACCATTAACCTGAGACAATCTGATGACTTCATACCTTTAGTCCATCCTGAGCTTATTGACTATGAACCTGGTGAACCTATAAATGTGCCCATATTTGCAAATGATGATGCCATCATAATTTTTTTATGTTGTGACGAACCTGATACAAGTTCTATCCATAACTCTCATAACAACGTGACTCGGTAGGAGGGTGTCAAATCTTCCAATTGCAAAAACAAAAACAAGAATAATGGATCTACTGGTGAAAACCATTCTATGATAGCATTAGATCTTGAAAAATAAAAAATAAAGAACACATCTGATGGTGAAAACCTCTCTGAGGCACTGAAAGATGGGAGATTTGACACTCTTTCGGAGCATTATCATGAATGGTCATCAGTTTTGGTGGAGCCTACACAGTCTATAGACATTGGCACCGAAGAAAGAGCAAAAATTTTACATCTGGCAGAATCTATGATAGAGCAAGAAAGACCTGAATTTATCAAATTCTGTGAAGAAAGAAGCATTAACTTTTCTTGGTCATATTTTGATATGCCATGTTTGGACCCAAATATTTTAATGCATCATTTTTCTTTGCCTACTAGAATCAAACCTGTAAAACAAAAATTGCGAAAAATGTATCCACATATCACATTAATGGTAAAGGTTGAGCTGAAGAAGTTATTGGATGCAGGATTCATTAGGTCTGTTGATTATGCTGAATGGATATCCAATATTGTACTTGTCTCAAATCTGAACAATAGTATCAAGATATGTATAGATTTTAGGGACCTGAATAAGGCATGCCCCAAGGATTATTTCCCATTGCCTAATATAGACATCATTGTAGACTTAACAACAGGGCATGCCATGTTGTCAATAATGGATGGTTTCTCTAGATACAACCAAATTAAGATAGCTCTAGAAGATTAGGAGAAAAGTGCATTCACATGTCCATGGGGAACCTTTTGCTGGAATGTCATGCCCTTCGGTTTAAAAAATGCAGGGGCAACATATCAAAGAGCAATGACCATTATCTTTCATGATATGATGCACACCTTTATGGAGGATTACGTAGATGATATTTTGGCTATATCTTATTCTAGGGAAGGACATCTGGATATCCTGGGCAAAATATTGACAAGGCTAGAAAATTTCAATGTCAGACTAAACCCTAAGAAATGTGTCTTTGGGGTTACATTAGCAAAAATCTTAGGATACATATTCTCAGAAAAGGGTATTGAAGTAGATCCAACAAAGGTAAAGGCAATAATGGAAATTCCACCACCTAAAAATAATAGTCAACTAAGGTCGCTACAAGGAAGGCTACAATCAATCAAGAGATTTATTTCCTAGTTAGCAAAAAAAAGTCACCCATTCAATCATCTATTGCATAAAAATATTGTATTCAAATGGGATCAAGGGTGTGAAACAACCTTCAACCAAATAAAGCAATATCTGATGTCGCCACCTATTCTTATTCTGCCTACAGAAGGAAGGCCTTTAATACTATACATCGCAACAAAAAATATTTTTTTAGGAGCACTGTTGGCACAAGAAGATTATGAAGGAAGGGAACAAGCCATTTACTACATCAACAGAACTTTAAATGGCTATGAAATAGTATCCAATATTGTACCTGTCTTAATTCTAGACAATAGTATCAGGATATGTACCACTGAACCCTCCATCTATGAAAAAACTTATGCATACCTAAAAGACAATATCCTTCCTCTTTATCTTTCTAGAAACCAAAAACACAACTTCATCCGCCAATTTTCCTGACATACTTTGATTGCCGAAATACTTTATCATCGCGGTGTAGATGGTACTGTGCTTTGATGTTTAGAACATAATGAATCTGAGATGGCCTTGCGTGAGATTCATGAAGGTATTTGTGGTACTCATTCTAGTGGGATAACTCTAGCAAAGAAACTCCCCCGTTTAGGATATTATTGGCCAAGTATGGAGAAGGAGTCTTATCAATTTGTCAAGAAGTGCCAAAAGTTTTAGATTCATAATAATTTGGTACACGCACCAGCTCAAGAATTACATCCTTTCACATCAACATGGACCTTTTGTCAATGGGGACTGGAATTGTTAGTAAAGATAAATCCATCTTCCTCCAACGGACACAAGTTCATAATCACAACGACAGAATACTTTACAAAATGGATAGAAGCAGTTCCTCTCACAACTATCATTGGAAAATAGATCTCATCATTCATATTGAATTACATAATCTATCGGCATGACATACCTCAATCTATTATCATTGATAATGGACGGCCATTCAAAAACCAGGATGTCTAGGAATTGTGTGATAAATTTCATATCCAACATCGTTTCTCAACACCGTATTATCCTCAAGTAAATGGCCAAGCAGAGGCCTCTAACAAGACAATTCTGAAAATACTCAAGAAAATAGTTAATGATGTTGGACGTGATTGGCATGTTCAGCTTAATCTTGCACTATGGGCCTACAGAACCAATGTCAGAACACCAAAGAGAGCTACACCATATACCTTGGTATATGGACCAAAGGCCATATTACCCATTGAGGTAGAGATTCTATCACTCCGTGTATCACTCAAAGGAATCATTTCGGATGAGGACTATAGAGTATCTAGGCTTCAAGAATTAGAACTATAGGATGAGCATCGTCAACAAGCTGTCAACCATCTAACAACTTACCAACAAAGAATGTCAAGGAGCTACAATCATAGGGTAAATCCTAGAGTCTTTTAGCTTGGTGATTTGGTCCTAAAAGAGAACCCTAGAAATCAATAGGACAAATAAAAGAAAGGGAAGTTTGAACCTAACTGGATAGGTCCCTTTGTCATCACATCAGTTTATGGATCACACGCTTATCATCTATCAACACCTGAAGGGGATTTATTTGATGAACCTCTCAATAGTATCCATCTTAGAAGATATTACACTTGAATCACCTAGTGCACATTTCAAACTTTTGAAAAATGGTTTCCTTGATGAAAACCTGGCAAACAGGTGTCTTGGTAACAAGAAAAATACAAAAATACAAAAAATAAAAAAAATGAGAAGAGAGAAAATACAAAACAAAAGTACAATTAAAACATATGGCGAAAACCTAAAAATAGGTGTTGTATGTGTTTCTAAACCTGCTTTTCCATCTATTTTGACACATATCATGATCATTCATCTCACCATTGGTTTTTGCATCCATTATCGTATCATTTCACATGGTCATGTCTCACAATAGCTTGGGGGCAACATCTAGACCTCATTGGGGGCATAATAACATAAAAAAATACAACAAAAACAATGATCAAAGCACAACATCAATCACCATCAGAACACATCAAACATCCATATCATATCGAAAAATCCAAAAAACAAGTCAAAAAGTCAAAAACAAAAACACGAGTTTGTGTCAGTTGAACTACGTGGTCTCTGTGTGTGTAAATAGGCAAGACTAATCTTTGATCAACCCTCAAGGCCCCTAAGATAGGTTAGTAGGTTAGGTTCAGTCCAAAATCTCGAAAAATCACAAAAACATCACAAAATCAGGATGGATAATCTAATCTGAATAATGATTAAAACACTCTAAGTGAAAGGTGGATAAGTTGTTTTTTTTAATTAATTGCTATCATTTCTTTGGAGTAACTCAATGATGTAATAAACTAGAAAAACAAGGAAGAAGAATGGTATTTTTATTATCTGATGTTTTTGCATTAATCATTTAAATGTGTAAATTGTTGGGGGATGTGCTCTACAAATGTATCACCGATGACAATCAGAATTCACACACTAAAATGATTGATCTATGTTTGTTTACGCAAGGAATGCTCAGGTCATTTCGGTTCAATTATACCTAGATGCTTGTGTTCACTTGCAATATCAAAAATTATGAAAGTAGTACTTAGGTCGTCATTGTCTAACATATACCATTCACGCTTGTACTCACTTTCAACATCTTAAAAATATCTATGATGATACCAAGCACAAAAGTAGTGTTAAAATGTCAATGTTCTGCATATAGTTGCATGATAAAATTAGATTGCATTCATAAAATTCAAAATCTACAGAGTGTTTTTTACACAAAGGATTCAAATTAATGATTATCTTATCTAGAAATATGATTGAGTATACTTGACATAAACAAAAATTCATCAAAAACATATAGGTGCATCATATTTTCATTTACATACATCAAAGCATTGACATTTATTATTTGATAATTCATACATTTAACATCAAATAGTGGTGCATTCATCATATCATGTTTTCCACATATAAACATTCTAAAAATAAATCATATCATTGCATTCATCTCATAAATATGTCATTCATTCACATTCTATTATTGTTAGACATTTATCACCAGCATGTTCATTACACCATATCATTTATTACATTATTATCATATGCATTTAATCAATTTCAACCCATACATCATTTTCATCCATGAATTACATCACAAAATTTACATTTTTTTAAAAACCATCCATGTATATATCATCATACATCCATACATCCATACATCATACATTTAGAACATCCATACATCCATACATCATATATTTATACATAAGCATTTAAATTAGAACACATACATCATAAACATATTATTCTCATATAGACTGCATTTATAATATCATAATTAGAATCATCACATGGCATAAAATAAATGCATTCATCATAGACTCATCACATGGCATATAGGACATCCATCATAGAATCAAAATAGAAACATCATAGATCGATAGAAATCAATTGCATATCATATAAAACATCAATGTCGAGTATATAATGAAGTCTAAAATAGAAGAGATACATCGTCAAAACTGGCTAACTCGAAGTGTACATCATGTCTCAAAAAGTATATCATAGTATCATAAGAGACATCTAGGATTTGATGCTGCCAGAAGGTGCAGGCATCACAAGACCAGTACCTCCACCACCACTGGATGGATCGGGATCTCCAAGATCTCTCCGTGGAGGCTGCATCACACCCTCGCTGACTATCCAAGTATATGTCCTAATAGATCTGGAAGGGGCGTAGCTCACTCTATGCTCAATAGGAACTGCATCATGATAACGACCCCTGTAGAACTCTTCCTCTCGGCTAACACGAAGAACCTCCCTCATATAATCAGCAACAGATGTACCATCAACTATCCCCTGCAAGGTCTCGATAGTCCCTTGTGCCTACTCGACAATCTTCCTAGCACTGTCTCTCTCCGTTGTTAGTGTAGCAACCTGTGTTTGAACAATTTCCAATTGTCCCTAAACCTGTACTAAAGCTTGTGCATGAGCTTGTTCTTGGGTCTGTAATCGTGTCTGTGTATGTACAAGTAAACCTCGTGCCTAGACAAGCTGACCTTGAAGAGTTTGTATCTGCACCTGTAGGCTGGAAATCTGTGGCGGTTGACCTAAAGAAGGTATCTCCACTGCTCACCTCTTACGAGGCCTATTGGAACATGGACCTGCGCTACCTACCCCAACCCCTCTACCACCACCATCACCATCATCTCCATCATCACTACTACTCTCCTCATTGCTGCTCTCATCACTACTACTCGACTTCCCATCATCTCCACTATCTTCCTCACCCCGAACCACTACAACTGGATCCTCTACAACATCCTCCTCGACAGATAATGGCACTGGCACATTCAGAATGGTAATCCAAGGACATGGATGTAATGCCAAAAATTGGGCATACACTGTAGTCACTGGTGCCTTTGCAATATCTCGATGCATATCCCAAGCTGACGGTTATAGAGCATGATATCCCTCTAGTAAGGTATCATATGATAGGCATGACCCCCAATTTACTGTATCACTCCGTCGTCGGGCATAATGTGCAATGCCCTGAGGCATGCACTAAACAATACCGTACTGTCTGTAGACCCACCACAGTAAAAATATCTCTAACACAAAGTGGGTCCTGCCAATCAAATACATAGAATCACACAAATAATCGACCATTGCATCATCTTCCTCCCACTGCTCACAATCCAGATATGGACACCATGTGACAACCTCTAAGTCATCCAATATATGCCTCCAGTGCTCCAACTCACCCATCCTAGATTGGGTAAGTTGACCTCTATATTGGAAAACATAAGGCCTACTAGCAAGTCTATCTCATACTGACAGTGGTTGCGTGATAGAAATATGCTCCCATGCCCAAACCTATAGAAAAGTGACTCCCGCTGATAGGTTGTGTCCCCTCAAATAGACCACATCGAGTAATAATCTGAATCTCATTTATTGTCAACCACGAAATCAAATCAAATGTCCATGGAAAACGCTCTTGCATCTAGAGGTTACCCAGATGCTCCTATCATCATAAAAGTTTTGGAAATCAGTGCACATATTTCAAATATCACAATTCATTCTACTATCCAATCCAATCAACTTTTGGTATGAATTTTGATCAAAAATTCCTCAACAAACATCGACTAACCTCACCTATCATGAGGATCATCACAAACATCGTCTAACCTCACCTATCATGAGGATCATCACAAATGAGATCATTTCTCACCTATCATGAGAGTAAGTCATATCAATCATCAGAATCAATCATCAGGGTATTTGGATTATCAAATCATACCAAACCAAAGAATGGACATGATCAAAATCGACAAAATCAAGTTTAAATGTGTCAAATTTGCAAATCTAACTTGGATGTGCTAAAACAGACAACCAAAGTGCTAAAAAATCAAAAGCACCATTTCATCACTTGGATGCACTAAAACAGGTATCCAAGGTGCTAAAAAACTAGAAGTGCTATTTCAGCACTTGGATGTGCTAAAACAGGCAACCAAGGCACTAAATTACCTGAAGCGCTATTTAATCATACATATGCACTATAACAGTCTATGAAAGTGCCACTTTACTCGAGGCGTTATTTTGGAAGGTCAAAGCACCGAAATATAATTTCAAAATGATAAAACCTTATAATGCTATTATCAACCATCAAAGCGCTAATTTATCCTATCGACATGCTAATTTTTCAAAGAGCTAAACTATCCTATGGAAGCGCTAAAAAAATTAACGAAAGCACTAAAGTAGATCCTAGGAGCACTACACAAGAGTGAAAAGCGCTAAAGTGTGAACTTGAGGCACTAAAACTACAAAAAAAACTAAAAAAGAAAAAAATGGCACGAAAATGAAAATGCACAAATTACAAGGAGGATTATGAGTACGTACCGGAGGTCCGTAGACAGTCGGGCGTTGGTGACATCACACATGCTCGAAACGATGGTTGTGGTAAGGGATCGACATCTTGCTCCAAGTGTCTCAAAAGTCTCTCTCACAAAGATTTGAAAAGTCAAAAAGCACAAATGAGTGTGAAAAGGACATTTTTGACCTTATATAAGTTTTTCAAAAGGGATTTTTGATGGGATTTTTATTATTTTAATTAATTTTATTTGGGAAAATTAATTGAAATTCATCCATGGGCCAAAATTTCTTCATCAATATCGGGAGATAAATGATTTCTTCATCGAGTCTTCATTGGATCATCATTAAATCATTGAAAAATCATAAAAAAATGAAAATTCTGAAAAAATCCAAAAACAAAATCATAAAATTTTATCATTAACTTATCTCCTGAGGGGGCATATTATCATCAATCATTTGAAAATCAATATCTGGGGCATGTCTGGGGCATACTGAATTTTTTTTCTTTTCATCGATACTGGCAGTACCAGCAAAATTTTCTTTCAAGAAATGCATAAACACATCACTTCGAAGAGGGCCAAAATGTATACACCTAAAATTGGTCTGGAGAATCTGATTAATTAAATACAATTTATTTGATTAATTATCCTAAATTCGTCTACTGTTGAATAAATAGAAATATTTATTTATATAGTTCATGTTTAAATTCACATTTAAATTCTTCTAATTCTACTGTTATCTCATCTTAATTAAATAAACAAAAATAAATACTTTGTTTAATTTAATTATCAATTTCCCCTACTTTATTCTATCACATCTATTTAAATTAATTAAATAAAGGTTAAACACTTTAGTGATTAAATATTATATTCTTTTGTTTTAATTTAATAAACAAATTCTATAGTTTGTTTTATTAAAATTATTTATCCCTCTTTTGCTAATTTAAATAAAAAGATTCCAAATTATCCTTTCCTGTGATAATTTATTTTTGCATGGGAACACTCCAGCTACTTAAACTGCTTAAATTTAAGTAGAAAACATGCTTAAGCAGCTGCATGGGGACAAGGGGTTAGGTGGGGTTCCATCGAGGAGGCTATAAAAAAAAAAATAGTGGTGGTTGTTAAGATTATTTTAAGGTAGGTGATTCCATTAATCTTGTAGTTTAGTTTAAGATTAAAATTTTAAGTTTTTGAATTTATAAAAGCTCGTGGTCTCATGAATTTTGTTGTTTTGCATATTCAATTTAAAAGAGTAAATAAATATTAAATAAAATAAAAAATTAATCGGTGTGAATTGTAACTTCATATGATTGATAAGATGTTGAAAAAAGTCTAAGTTGGTGCACCAGCACCAGGCCAATTTCTAGCCTACCCTAATTGCACCCACTTAAATTTTTGAACTAAAAAGTAGGGTTTGTTATTGTTGAGGAAAAGTTTCTAATTAATCCTGTAACATTTGTTTTTCACTTCATGGGACCCAAGCCTAATATACAGTACTATATCATGATGAACTATCAGTTATAGAGATGAAACACATAATATATGTTAATGTGAGATGTTGTCCCATGCCACTTTCTAGCATGATGAATTGTATGTAGAGATTTCAAGCATTATTGTCATTTAGTGTAATTAAAGAAATAAAAGCCAAGTTGAGACATGTTCTTAGCTAGTTTTGAGGCTCAAATTGTAAACAACAAAGAGCCAAAAATTAGTTGTAGCTAACCACAAGTGTTCTAGACAAGTTTATCTACTTTGTAAATGTGCATTGTCTAGATAACTTTTGTAATTGTAAATAATTAGTGTTGAATTCACTTGAAAAATCCAAACATTAGCAATAATGTGTCTTGATTTTTGTAAATTCTTATGATATAAACTTCATGAGGGATGAGTTGCAAACAACCAACAACTAAAAATGAGTTGCATAAAATATTTTGAGTAGGTTTATCTACAATCTATAAGTGTGTGTTAATATATTTTCCTGAAATTTTGATGAAGTGGAATTCAATTCATGTCAAGAAAATAAAAATTTCACCATTCTATCTCTATTTCACATCTACATTAACCTTGTTGTTGGATAATTACAACAAGATTAGAAATAAAGTCTAGAATTTTATCTTTGAAAAATATAAAGGAAATAAAGAAAGAAAAATGCTATCTTTGAAAAAGGTAAAGATTTAAAAACAAAAAAAAGGGATATACAAAGCAATAAAAATAAAGCGGTTTTTCCTAAGTTTGGCATAGGTTGAAGATATTATATATATTTTATAGCCTTGAAGGCAAAGCTATTATTGTAATGAATTGTAATTGAAGAGAAAAAATTGTGTGAAGATTGTAATCAATTTCTCTGAAAAATAAGAATATCGATACTTTGTCCCATGGATGTTTCCTTGGCATATTCTCAAGGTTTACCACGTAAATTTATCTTGTTTATTATTCTATTGTTCTATTTAATTTAATTTTGTATTTATTTGCAACTAATTTTTTCTACAATATTTTAAGTTTTTGGGTTTTACACTTCCATTTCCACAATAAGCAGTATCAAAGCAATTATTTTTCAGCATTTGTGTTAGAATTTGGTGTTTTTTTTGTAGCATCAGATGGGAAAGGTTTCAAATGCAAGGTTCAAGATGGATAAATTCAATGGGAAGAATAGTTTTGAGCTATGAAAGCTCAAGATGTGTGATTTGTTAGTGCAACATGGATTCCACAAAGCGTGTGTAGGAAGTTAAAGAAATTTGCAAATATGACTGATGAAGATTGGGAGGATCTTGATACAAGAGCTCTTAGCACAATTCAGTTGTGTTTAGTAGATGATCTTGATACAAGAGCTCTTAGCACAATTCAGTTGTGTTTAGTTGCAAATATGACTGATGAAGATTGGGAGGATCTTGATACAAGAGCTCTTAGCACAATTCAGTTGTATAGTTTACAATTGAAATAAGGTATTAAAATTGTTGATCATTTAAATATTTTCAATACTCATATATGTGAATTAGCTAGTATTGGTGTAAAATTCAAAGATGAAGGCAAGGTAGTTACATTATTATGCTCATTATCCGAACCTTGGAATAACTTAGTCACTTCTATTAGCTTTAGCACAAATGATACCCTTGAATTTGATTCTATTGTGGGAGCTTTGTTGTCTCAAGAGGTTTGGAGAAAATCTAACATAGAAACCTCCACATCAGAAGCAATGGTGGTTTGGGGTCGATCCACAAAAAAATGGGAAGATTTAAGAGGTACATCTAGATCATCTAAGTCAAAAGAAAATAGGGTAATGGAAAATTTTGGTACTACAATAAATAAGGGGATCTCAAGAAATATTGGTGGCAGAGGAAAGAAGATAATGTTGACTCCAAAAAGGAAGAAAATTTGGTTGAGACAAGGTCATGTATGATTGATGAAGTTTTATTTGTTTGTAATTTCTTACATTATCATAAGGAATGGTTATTAAATTTTGGTGCTTCTAATCACATGTGCCCACATAATAATTGGTTTTCTTCTTACCAAGCTATTGATGACAGTGGTGTTCATATGGAAAATAATGCTTCTTGTAAGATTGTTGCCCGATTGGGAGTATTAAGATTAAAATGTTTGATGCTATTGTGAGGACATCAAAAGAGGTAAGACATGTACCAAAACTCAGAAAGAATTTAATTTCCTTGGGAGTTTTGTATTCTGGAGGTTATAAATTTACAAGTCTTGAGGTGGATCATTGAAAGTGTCCAAGGGAATTTTGGTGGTCATGAAGGAGCGCCCTACACATATTAGAAACCTTTACAAGCTAGAAGGATTATTGTAATAAATGAAGCAATGTAGTGGTATCTGAGGAAACAAATGAATCTACTCATTTATGGCATCAATGGCTAGGTCATATGAGTGAGAAAGGATTGAAGGTACTATTGAACCATAAGTTACTTCCAAATCTAAAATCTTTGAATATGAATTTTTGCATGAATTGTGTTTATGAGAAGAAATATAGATAGAATTTTAAAGTAGGTAGTCATACAAGTAAGGGTATTCTAGATTATATTCATTTAGATGTTTGGGGACCATCCCCTACAGTTTCTTTAAAAGGATCATCATATTTTGTGATATTTATAGATGACTACTCTAGAAAGGTGTGTGTCTATATTCTTATAAGAAACTTTGATATGATTAGTGTATTTAAGAAGTTTGGAGTTTTAGTTGAAAAGAAAATTGGTAGATCAATCAAGATATTAAGTAAAGATAATGGAGGTGAGTTCACATCTTTGGAATTTGAAAATTGTTGTAAGGAAGTTGGGATCAAAAGATATAAAATCACCATTTACACTCCTTAGTAAAATGGTGTTGCAAAATGCATGAAGAAGACTCTTCTAGAGAGACCAAGGAGCATGCTCGGTAATTCCAAGTTGTAGCAAGTTGCAGGAAAAAATAGTCTCTACAAATTTTTATCTAGTAAATAAGTCACCATTAGTTGTAATGGACTATAAGATTCCTGAAGACGTATGGACGATTCATTATTGTGACTATTCAAATCTAATTTTTTTTTGTTGTGATGCATATGATCTTATTTCAAAAAATCAACATTCTAAACTAGATCACAAATCTAGGAAATATATCTTTGTTGGCTATGGTAATGGAATTAAGGGATACAAATTGTGGGATCCTACTACCCACAAAATCATCATTAGCAATTATGTATTTGATGCATCTCTTCATAAAATTAAACATAGTAGAAGTTTAAAATCTATAGGAATTAGATGTTAAAACAATGTTTCTACATGGAGATTTGGATGAGGAGATATATATGAAACAACCAGAAGGGTTTGTTCAAGATTACAACAGGAAATTTGTTTGTAAACTCAAAAATTCATTATATTTCTTGAAGTAGCCTCCTAGGCAATGGTATAAGAAGTTTGGTTCCTTCATGTTGAGACAAAGTTTTACAAGGAGTGATTGTGACCATTGTATTTACTTTTAAAAAATTTAAAATGGTTTATTCATTATTTTGGTATTATATGTTGGTGATATGATTGCGAAAAGAAAAAGCATAGTTGAGATCAATGGGTTGAAGGGTCAAATGGCTATGACTTTTGATATGAAGGATCTAAGAGAAACACATTTTTTTTTGGGAATGGAAATACATAGAGATGTGGAACATGGTAAGATTTGATTATCACAAAAAAAGTATGTGGAGAAGATCCTCATAAGATTCAGTATGATGAATATGAAACCAGTAAATATCCCTTCAACTTGTCATTTTAAGCTTTATTCAAGTTCATGTCTTATTAATAAAGAAGAAAAGGAATATATGTCTCATGTACCATATACTAATACATTAGGAAGTTTAATGTATGCGATGATATGTACAAGACCATATATTTCACATATAGTTGGTGTTGTTAGTAGATACATGGTAAATCCAAGCAAAGAGCATTGGGAAACAATGAAATGGGTGCTTTGATATCTTAGAGGCACAAGTGATTATTGTATCACCTTTGGTGGTTATGTTGATTCAAATTTTATAGGTGATTTGGACTAAAGGAGATCTACATAAAGTTGTGTCTTTACTCTTGCAGGAGGACCTATTCATTTAATGTTAAAACTTCAAGAGTTAGTTATTTTATCCACTATTGAGGAAGATTATATGGCTTTCTCACATGCATGCAAAGAGGTAATTTGGTTGAAGGTTTTTTTGGGTGAGTTTGGAAAAGTGTAGGATAGGGTGATTATATTTTTTGATCATCAAAGTGCTATACATCTAACAAAAAATCTAGCTTATCATAGTAGGACTAAGCACATTGTCATTAAATACCATTTTGTAAAATAGTTTATTGATGGAGGTGGAGTAGCTCTTGAGAAATTTCATACACGAGAAAATTATGCAAACATGTTTACAAAATAGTACACTTAGAGAAGTTCAAGTGGTGTTTGACTTGGCTTGTAGAAAAGGTGATGAATGGGCATGGGAAAGTGGGTAAAAAGAAATAAGTTGGGTCCACAAAGAGGAGAAGTTTCGGCCAAAAAAAAATCTCATAGGAAATGCATACACATTATTAAAAAATGCATATGCATTATGCTTTGGGTACCCGAGCCTAAAAAAATGTGTATGCATTATAACGTGTATGTGTTATATAACGTTTACACATTTTATAACACAAACGAGTCATTTATTTAAAAAGTTAGATACCTTTTAGAAACACATACTCGTTTTGTAGTGCAAAATGCATACATGTTATATAACGTGTACATGTTTTGTAATGCAAAATGTGTACACGTTTCTAAAAAGTTTAATTTTTTAAATAATCAAGCAAATAAATAATGTGTATGTGTTTTGTAATGCATACACATTTTTACAAAACATGTACGCGTTTTTTATATTTTGAATCCCCAACCCACATGCTGCCTCGATTTTAGGCTCGGGAAAGGCTTGGCAACCTGACCTTTAGCCTTTGACTTGCAACTAAAAAACTAAGGCAAGTTCAAGAGAAATGTCCAACTTTGGCAATATGGTTCATGGACTTTTTTTCTGAATCAATCTATGAAATTAAAACATATGATAGAACATGATGTCTAGTTTCCAAATATATATATATATATATTTTAAAGATTGGATTATATTTGTCACTTTTAAATTAATTTCTAAAAAACCAATCTGTAAACTTGAAATATCAGACTTTATTTGTTTTTTAATAACTTTTTTTTGGTAATTTTCTTGTAAAAAAAATTATATGACATCAATCTTCAAACAATTCTCTACACAATGAAAAAAAGATTCAAAAATTGTTCAGTTTAGGTCCGATTATGTTGTTTGTACACATTGATTATTAAAAACAACAATTCAATAAAAAATATTCAGAAAAACATTACAAGAAAATATCCTCATCAATCTTCATGTTGTTGGCTATATTTTCCTAAAAGGAATTAGAAAATTACTTTTGTTTGGGTCAAAAATTGGTGTTCGTACATGTGCATGGTATGTCCAAAGAAAATGACTTTTAAAAAGTGGTTTTTATACATTCCTATGAAAATTCAATTTCTATCATCTGGGTATTTGAATAAATTACATATTTGGAAACTTGATTCAAAATGATAACTTTCATATTACTGACTTATTTTAATATTTATTGTGTAAGTGCCTCAAATTTTAATTCCAAGTGTGAAAAATTCTGAAAATAACAAAAACACTTCCACTTTTTAAGCTTTTTGTGGACCCAACTTCTCACATTAGCCTAAATAATAGGTAAATTATTGTCAAGGTGGAAATTGTTGGATAATGACAACAAGATTAGAAATAAAGAAAAAAATTATCTTTGGAAAAGTTAAATGAAATAGAGAAAGAAAAATCTTATCTTTGAAAAAGATAAAGATTTAAAAACAAAAAAGGATAAAAACAAAGTTGGTTTTTCTAAGTTTGACATAGGTTGAAGATATTATATATATCTTGCTTCCTTGAATGAAAAAATATTATTGTAATGAATTGTAATTGAAGAGAAGCAACTATGCAAAGATTGTAATCAATTTGTTTGAGCAATAAGAATACTGATACTTTTCCCTATGGATGTTTCCTTGGTATATTGTCAAGGTTTTACCATGTAAATCTATCTCATCTATTATTCTATTATTCTATTTAATTTTCTTTTGTATTTCTTTGAAACTATTTTGTGCTACAATACTTTAAATTTGTGGGTTTTACACTTTCTTTTCCACAACAGTTGTGTCATATATTAATTTATGGTTAAATATTTCCATTGAATATTGTAAATGTCAAGGTTTAATCATGGGCTCCATGAAATTTTTTGAGTGGAATTTTCAATGGCTATCATAGGCCCTCTAGGTATTAAAAATCTCATGTTCGAAATTCCCTTGCATTATGTTGGTTAAAGGAGAGATCTAGGCTAAATTCCCTAACCTAAATCAATCCTTTCACCTTAAACATTCATGGACACAAAATTAATCAAAAGATGTTTGATTTTTGTCCTCAAGGGAGAGCCAATTAGGTTGTTTACAATTTTTCTCCCTTTTTGTTGTAAAGTGTAATACTTGATGTGAAGATGTAGTGAACTAGGTGAATTATGATAAAATTGAATTAATTCAAAAATTATAGAACATAAAATTATTATTTTTTGGGTAGGAGATACATGAAAGAACCTGTCACTAAAATTTGGAGTAGAATTGACAAGATAGGGGTGTTGGATGCCCTAGTCCAGAAGTGTAGAAATCTATGGTTTCGAAACCTAAACAAATTCAGTAGTGTTTGGAAGCCTCTAATAGAAAAAATTAGGCTCTAAAGTCTGATAGTGCTTGGATAATCATCATGCCCCACTTTGTTCATGAAACATCCATGGGATTATGAATTAAGGTCTAGGTGTCTTGAAAGGAGCTAAGATGTTTGGAGCATCACAAATCGTCACCCTTGATAATTCTAGACTAGATTTTTCTCCCTCCTAAGTAATTGGACCTAATTGTACATCTAATGTCCTAAATTATGCATTCCTTAGCCAATTTGGACATTTACCAAGAAAACCCATATACAAAACCAAAAAAAACATTTAATATCTTTCTCTTGACACTTTACACCTAGTACAATAGGGCTAGGATGAAGTCACCCTAGGAAACTTGGTCCCCCTATTTTTCCTCCAATTTTTAATATGTCAGAGTTGGCATTTTATTAGTTGAATTTCAAATGTCAAATTTCGGCTATCAAGATTTAATTTTCAAGAAATTAGATTAATTGCATATAAATACCTACTCGTTTCACCATTTGAAAACTAAGTGGGAAAATCTATAATAAATAAATTGTGAGGGGCATTATCAGGAAATTATTATCAAGTCAAGAGGAGATTTATTGCAACATTTTAACATTGAAGCATTATGCCAAGTTTTATGTGAGTGTGTTTATGTTTATGCTATCATTTTGTGTGGACTAATCCTTGTAGGTATTCCAAGAAATCAAGCCTTGATGTGATGTGCATCACTTAAATACTTCAAGGAAATTATATCTGAGTGGTGCAGTCCATTGTTGATTCATCATTCATTTGTCATTTAGCCTCTGTCCCTCAAAAGGATAAGCTCTCTTTTATCAATTTTTCATTATGGAGGTGGAAACACCAACACATGGTTTGACTAAGGCAAGAATCTATATGGCACAAGCCTTTCTCTCTCTTTATATGTGCAAGTTTCATATCTAAGGAATATTGGAGGGAGATTGAAGATCATTTAATCATTATTTTATTCAAACCCTACAACTCAAGTGGCAAGATATAGATACTCAATTATCTCAACATCCAACAAAGATCTAACAATGAGACCCAAAAGGAAGAAGGTTGTAATTAAACTCTTGAGGTTTGAAAATAGATTTCAAATTAAATCAATAGGACATTGGCACCCTAGGCAACTTAGTACTATAAATTCAGATCCATATTTATATACTAGGCGCACACAAGTCTACTAAATTTTTTTCTGATAATCAAATTTGTTAGTCAGTTTCCAAATTTGTTGCTTTTGCATTAGAGTAGTGTGTTTTCATCATTCATTAGATGGATCATTGAATTTCATAAAAAATTCATTCCAAAGTCTCTAAATTAAGATCCTAGGATTGGTTTGCTCACCTTTCAGGTTGCAAGTGAATCTCATATCCTAAACAATATTAAATTTAATAATAAGAGCCCACAATTGTGGAAAAGCCTTTAAATCCTAAGGTAAAATCTTAGGGGTTCAATTTTCCACTTTATCATTATAGCTCGAACCCGACACATTAACATTATAAACCTTTTGAAATCAAAATCATATCCGAGATCTAGGATTAGTATTGCATTTTTTTGCATTGTTCATTTATCCATTCAATTTTGTATCATAAAAAATCATAAAAATCATAAAAAATCATAAAAAATCATAAAAAAATAAAAAATTACATATCATATTATATCACAAGTTTTAATAGGGTTAATTTCAGCCATCATAGGTCAGATCTACATTCTAACTGCATAAATGCATTATAAGTGTCAATGCATCCATTTATGCATTTTTATATTGTTTAAAAGGTGAAAATTTTCATTGTTTTATGTCAAAAAGTTTTGAAAATCATCATTTTTTAGATTTTGCATATTAAGATCAGTCAATTGCTACATTTCACATTGGAAAATTGCATTTGGATTTTCCTTTTATTGCTTAAAAATTTTTAAAATTGTTACACATTTGTATTTTATATTACATAATCTTAAATTAATCAAATTCTGGAAAAATATTCACTATGAAACTTGCATAGACACAAAACAAGAACCTTAAATAGTATTACAAACACTTAAGCTTTGAAATTTATAAAAAAATATGCTAGAAATAGGCATGCTAGGTGACTTTTTCCAATTAATTTTGGCTCAATTTTTTATATCAAAGCTTCGTCTCTATGTTTCTTATCTATCTTTGCTTTCTGACTTTTTCTCCTATATATTTTACTATGCTTGTTTTGTGATTTAGTGTTCATAGTGGGCAGACCTAGTGTTTTAGAACTCATATGAGCTTTATGATCTAATTTCCTATTGAAAGAAGAAAATCTCATTTCCAAAAATAGAAAATAAGGTAGAGAAGGAATGTTACACATAGAAAAGAATTCAATGCAACAAAAAATACACTACAATGAATTCTACACCTTCATAGTCTGATTGAAGAATTGTAGCCACCTTATGCTCGCTGCATCCAATAAACTAACACTTGAAAGATTGCATTACACTTCTCAAATTTTCACTCAAGAACTCTGCATTTTGCATTATTTGCATCACTCACATCTATCTTCTCATATCTCAAAAAATCAACTCATACTTGTATTGTCTTAAACCTTGAAACCCTCTTCAAGGATGATTATGCACCTCAAATGTGCAAATTCAAATTAGGTCAGTGCCAAAGCACTTCTGTGGAAAATAGATGTGAATGTGAACCACATCAAAAATTATTTATGACCCAAATCAATAACACCACTCAACCACATGCTACCACAAATAATGTTTATCCTTCGCATGAAGGTTAAACACTAGGTCGTTACTTGTGCAAACACCATTAAAATTTTATGTAAATTATTCCTCAAATCCAAGGATGACTTGTGAACCACATTTCATGCTCGAACATGGTCTATAATAATCCACAAACATCCTAAAATATAGCAAACTCCTTTGGAACAACTTCCACCTGAAGAATGTACAAACCTAGTACACTCAGACAACTCTGTCAGACAGTATTAGTTTGAAACCCATTTTTTGAAGCAAAAAACCTCAAACCCTCTTGATTGAGGTAAAATACCAACACCATCAACACGCCTTTAGAATCACAAGACCTAAAACATAATTAGGGAGAAAAATGAAGCAAAAACATTTCTCCCAGAAACCTTTGTAATACACAATCACACACTGGTGAACACAACTTCTACTATACAACAATCTAGCATAACTCTTGAATATAACACCTTTGAATACCTCTCACCAAAATATATGAATCACATAGGCAGATCTCCAACCTAGAAGAAATGTAGAGCAAAAATAGAACATAACTTTGTCACCCAGAACACCACTATAACACCTTGTTTAATTGTTTAATCAAATTTTCTCAAAAGCACTTAGAAACCAAGCACCAGAAACACATAATCATCATCTTCAACACTTCCACAACCATGGAAAGAAGATTATAAAGGAAACACTAGAGGTTGAAACTAGTATCTTTACTAACATGACAACATAATACTACTAATCAAAGCATGGATAACATCAACTACTTGTACTTGCAGAAATCTCATTCAACTACAAACATCAATAAAACCACTAACTTCTCATACTTGCAACAACATGTACACTCTATAGATGTTGTCCCATCGATAGTGCATAAATATTTAATATTTCCATTTGTCAACATTTGAAATCTTTACTATGCATCATAGTGGCTTTAATACTATGTCTTCCCATTGGAATTTCCCATTAGATTTATTTTGGCCTAAACCTATGGAACCTGTTAAGCCTTGTGAGGAACTTTTTTCAAAACTTATAAAAATTTTAAGACAAAGTGCATAGCAGAATTGTCCCTTAGCAACATGCCTCAACCCCATGATTGGGCCTCGTATCATTGATGAAGCAATGATTGAATTAAAATCCCTTCTAAGTAACCAAGACTAACCAATGAAAAATCCTCCACCTATTTCCTATAAAAGACCAAGAGATAACCATATAAGTCTCGTGGTGCATCCTAAGATCAAACAAGTTTATAAAGGTAAAGATAAATTTGTTGAACAACCTTCCATGTCTCCTTTCGTTCCTCCCTTGCAAGAATAAAAGAAACCTATGATTGATAAACCTACTCCTCCATAATCATAACTTGAAAATTGTGCAAGAAGAAATAGAAATGATAAAGAGCTTAGGTTTAGGCATCATACTATTTCTCATCAATTAAAAGAAAATAACAAAATAGAAAATCAAGATCAAACACCAATTGAGACAAAGCATGATGATTCTCCACCTTCACAACAACAACATGAAACTTCAATGGACATCAAAATTAGGTCTCCTGTTATGATTAACTTGGATGATGATGATGCGATTGCTAAGATTGACAGGGAAGTGCATAATGAGCTAAATTTATTGTTTTCCTCTTCCATAAGCTTAGATGATAACAACCGTGATGATCCTCCTAACAAGAGTGACTCACCACATTTTGAACCTGGTGATGCTCCTAGTATGACACTTGTTATTGTCCCTTTGGAAAATTTTCCACCTTCTATATATGGTGAACAAGATTGGGTTATGGATGACCTTTTATAGGTTAAATTGCATGTGCCATACTAGTATTTTCTTTATTTTATTTTCATGTTCCTTGTGATTTCATTTGTGTAATGTGATCCCTTGTACATTGTTGCTTGGCATGCATTTATATGTTTGTGAGCCTACTTTCGATGACCCTTGTCACTTTCTTGGTGCAAGGATACAAAGGAAGAAAACCTATTGTGACATTCTTCTATTGTACCTGAATTCTTCTACATGTCATACACCTTTAATTTTCACTTGTCTTGTGTTTTCCTTTTAGCGATGACACAAGGCATTGAGACATTTAGGTCTCTTCCATGTTGACCCACAAGTTTTCCTTTGTTTTCACTCTCTATGTGTCATTCTTCCTTTATGCTTATTGTTCCATGAGTTATTTGGGCAATAATGATGATTCTAAGATTGATTATAACACTATAGCAAGGACATAATTTTCTAACCCCAAATCCATGAATCCCTTATGTGTTATCTTTGAATTGCATATGGGGGCAAGCTCCTTTCATCATATAGCTCTACTTGGAAACATATGTTTTACATAACACTTTTTTAATAAAGCTCTAATGTATTGGAATTTATTATTTCCTACTTTAAAGTAATTTCTCACATGGTGTTTAACACTTTATTTAAAGTGGGGTCATACTTGAGTCCCTGGGTAAGTGCACCAAGATGGTTCCCAAAAAGGGGACTTAAGTGGATAGTTTTTTTTATAAATCAGCAAATACTGACCTTGGACGTGAAATTGAGGATAGTTACACTCAAAATTTTGAGATGGAACAAAAACAAGGATCAAACTTATCCAAGTCTAATTTCTAAACTACTAATTTATATTAAAAATGGTTGGTATTAAGGGGTTCAAAAGAGGGACATAAACAAATTGGTGTTGTTTTTGTCAAAAAAACATAACATAGCAACTCTTGTACGACCCTCGTACGATGAACTCTTTTTTAGTATTTTTAAAATCGCAATGGTCAGAAGTTAGCTAACAGTATGTAGTTGATGCACGATTTTTCTGATAATTTTTTAATGAATATTTGATTTTTTACTAATTTTCGAAGTGAACATTTTATGAAAAACAAAATTTTGTGCCGTGCTACCCCTGCAAATTTTGGAAACTAATTGATTTTAAAAAAAAAAAAAATTAAAATTTGTAGAATGGTGTCTTGTTTATAAAAAATTAATTTATTTGAAAATTCGATGAACGGTTAATTTATAACAAAAAAAATACCAAACATTGCTTTTCAGAAAAAGAAAGACATACAAATAAAATAAATTATGGATGAAAGGCTTAACATTTTCAGAAAGTGAAAACAATTACATTGTTGGATAGCTAAGAGAGAACCCAACATTACCCATGTGTTTGATTTTTTTGATATTGAACCACGTGCAATCCTGACGGTGAGCACGAACTTGACTATGTGAAGTATGGTAGATTTTTTTAAAACATGTCTCTGGTCGTTGGGAATGCCTTCCAAGCCTTTGGGTTGGTATTCTAAGGAAAATACCAAGCCTAAGGCTCAGGAATTCCCAAAGAAAGATATAATGTGAGCATGCTATAACACGCTAGCATTATAACGCGAGTGCATTATAATGTGCTCGCGTTATTTTTCAGTTTTGACATTGTTTTTGCTTCTGCGAGAAACATGTCAACTAAGACATAACGTGAGTTTGTTATAATGCACTCATGTTATGTCCCCCTTTATGTTAAATTCCAATATATTGAATGTATGCTGATATATTTGTATGTTTGTATGTACATGTATGCTTGTATTTCATGTATGCATGCTTGTATGTATGTACGTATGCCTGTATGTATCAATGCATATATATTGTATGTATGTATGTAAAATTGTATCTACACATGTATGTATGTATGCTTGTATGGATGCAGGATTATATGTACATATGTATTATGCTTGTATGTATGTATTTGCGTATGTCTTTAGAGGGAGGGAGAATTTAGAGAGAGAGAGTGTGTGGAGAGATGGAGAGGGGGTGGAAGTGAGAGTTCAAGAGACAGGGAGTGGGAGAGAAGAGGTTGGAGTGAGAGGGACTTAGATAGGTAGGGTGGGAGGGAGAGAAAGAGGGGGGTGGGAGAGAGATAATTGAGAGAAACAGAAAGAGAGAGATGGGGGTGGGAGAGAGAGAGGGGGGTGGGAGAGAGAGAATTGAGAGAGACGGAGAGAGAGAGAGGGGGGGTGGGAGTGAGATAATTAAGAGATATGGAGAGAGAGAGAGGGGGGGGAGAGAGAGATAGAGAGAAAAAGAGAGTTATGTAGGTAGGGTGCCAAAGGGAGAGACTTGAGAGTGTGAGGGGGTGAGAGGGAGAGACTTGAGATATAGGTAGTGAGAGGGAGTGTGAAAAAGAGGGAGTGTGAGAGAGATAGGGAGTGGGAGAGAGATGGAGTGTGAGTGAGAGACCTAAGAGAGGGAGAGGGTGTGGGAGGGAGTGACTTGATAGAGGTAGAGAAAGAGGGGTGTGGAGTGAGAGGGACTTATCTAGGTAGGGTGGAAGGGATAGATAGAGAGAGGGGAGAGAGACAGAGAAAGAGTTACCTAGGTAGGTTGCCAGAGGGAGAGACCTGAGACAGAGGGGGGGTGGGAGGGAGAGACATGAGAGAGAGGGAGAGAGAGGGAGTGGGAGAGAGTGGGACAGAGTGGGAGGGACATAGAGAGAGATGGATAGAGGGAGTGAGAGAGGGTGGTAGGGATTGATTGAACGAGAGGTATGTGGAAAGAGGGAGACGGTAGATAGAGACACTTATAGAGGGTAGGAGGGAGGGAGGGAGGGAGAGGTGACAAGTATAGATAGATAGAAATTGATAGGGGTTGATGGTATAGGCTTGAGGGATTAGGGTGGAGGACCTATAGGGTTGATGGTTTCTAGGGTATTAGGGTTTAAGATTTAAGGGTTCAGGGAATCGGGTCGATGGTAGAGGGTATTTGGTTGAGGGTATAGGGTAGAAGGTTTAAGGGTTTAGGGTTGAAGGGTTTAGGGTTAAGGGTTTATAGTTAAGGGTTTACTTGGTTGAGGGTAGAGGGTTTAGGGTATAGGTTTGAGGGTATATGGTTGAAGGATTAGCTTTAGGGTCCAATGTAAGGGGTAGAGGGTATAGGGGTAGAGGGTTTAGGGTTTAAGGATTAAGGGTTGAGGGATTAAGGGTTGAGGAATGAGAATTGAGGGTTGAGGGTTTTATATATAGGGTAGAGGGTAGAGGGTAGAGGGTTTAAGGGTTGAGGGTTGAAGATTGAGGGTTTAAGGTTGAGGGTTGAGGGTTGAGGGTTAAGGGTATAGGGTCAAGGGATTAGGGTTGAGGGTCCAATATATAGGGTAGAGGTTATAAGGGTTGAGAGATTAAGGGTTGAGGGTTTAGTGATTTGGGTAGAGAGTTTTCTTGGATTTAATAGTGTAAGGGTTCAGGGATTAGGGTCGATGGATTAGGGTTTAGGGTAGAGAGTATTGGGTTGAGGGTAGAGGGTAGAGGGTAGAGGGTTTTAGAGTTTATGGTTTAAGGATTGAGGGTTGAGGGTCAATGGTTTAGGGTTGAGTGTTAAAGGATTTAAGGGTTGAGGTTTTAAGGGTCAAGAGGGTTGAGGGATTAGGGTAGAGAGTTTACTAAGTGGGTTTAAGGGTTAGGGGATTAGGGTAGAGGATTGAGGGTAGAGGGTATAGGGTTTATGGGTTAGGGTTTAAGGGTTTAGGGTTTAGGGTTGACGGGCTAAGAGGTTATAGAGTAGAGGGTATAGGGGTTGATGGATTAAGATGGTATAGGGGTATCCATCTGTCCCACTATCTCGATCTACCCTCTATCTCTTAACCATTTAAACCCTAAACTCTTAACCCTCTACCCTCTATATCTCTCTCAGTTCGTCTCTCCCTCCCTCTATATCTCCATCTCTCCCACTATCTCTTTCTCCCACTCTCCCACTCTCTTCCACTCTATCTTTCTCCCACTCTACCACTCTCTCTTCTCTCCCACCCTCTCTCTCCTCTCTCTCCTCTCCCTCCCTCTCCTCTCTCCTCTACTCTCCTCCCTCTTTCCTCCCTCTCCCCTCTCTCTCCTCTCCCTCTCTCTCTTCTCTCCCTCCCTTTCCCAATCCCTTCTCCACTCCCTCTCCCTCTCTCCCACCTCCCTCTCCCTCCCTCCCTTCCTCTCCCTCCTCCCTCTCTCTCCTACTCTCTCTTTATCTCTTTCTCTCCCTCTCCCTCTTTCTCTCCCACTCTCTCTTTCTCCCCCTCTCCCCCTCTCTCCCTCCCTATCTATCTCCATCTCTCCCACTATGTCTTTCTAACCCTCAGCCTCTCCCACTCTCCCTTCCTCCCTCCCTACCTCTCCATCTCTCCCTCCCTCTCTCCCTCTCTCTCTCCCACTCTCCTTTCTCTCCCTCCCTCCCTCTATCTACCCTCCCTCCTACCCTCCCTCTATCTCCCTCTTTCTCTCCCACTCTCTCTTTCTCTCCCACTCTCTCTCTCTCTCTCTCTCTCTCACACACACACACACACTCACTCATTTCTATCTCCTCTACTATGAGGGTGCAAGGGAGAGATATAGAATTAGGATAGAGGGTATAGACAAAGAGCGAGAAAATAAATATATTAAGAAAACCATATTTCATATAATGTGTGCACATTTTGAAGAAGTAGAGATGTTACCATTTTAGGAAGAAATAATGTGCTTACGTTATAACTTGAGCGTATTTTTTATTCCACTAAAAATGGTAAAAAAAATCAATATACCCATGATGTCAAGGCCCACAGTCTGCATATTCTCCTGGTTTTGTGCGTGCTCCGACAAAAAGTATCTTTTTGATGATGTTGTGAAGTGTGCAAGCATTTTTTTCACATTCCATCACCTTTTCCATGATCTTTCTACCACCTTTGCATGAAATAGAAGATTTTCTGCATTGAAAGACATATAATATCAATTGAAGTTTGGAGGGGAACAAGATTTTGAACAAGTCAAATTGTTATGGATTTTGAAGAAAGAAGAATCTAAGCCTACATAATTGGGTTGAAATCCTCCATTTGAAAGTCTGGTTTTGTAGGTATGTGAAGTCTTTACACATTTTCTTTCATTCTATTATGACTTCCTTTCATTTTTGTTTGTCATTATAACCTTACGTTGTCAATCCAAATTTTAAATTACACAATTATATACACTTGCCAATTACCATTTTAAACTTGATGCACAACATCTACTAGGATCCAAAAATCATCAATGGTACTTTTGACCCTAACTTAAATTGAAGAAGATCAACGGACAAAACTCAATCATCTTTTCATCAAAATCCTTCAATTTCACTTGATTTCATATTTCCACAAAACATTATAACTTGGTTTCTATAAGTGTGAATACGATGTAAAGCAATAAAACACTTCTTAATGAAACATTGTATCAAATATTAAGTTAATAATCAATTGAAAGCGTCTCATTGTCTCCTATCTTTAAAGATTTATTAAGTTATGTGCTCTCAGATTTAAATAACAGTATTAACTATTAAAATGAAAATCTAAAGAATGGAATGATGCTGATGCAAATGATATGAAGCTAATATGATAATACTAAATGATAAAATAAACTAATATGACTTGGATTGATATAGAAACAATAAATGCAACTACAGGAGGCAACCATGATTGTGAAAGATTGAATGTTGGATGTTGGATGCTTGATGCTTGAATGCTAGATGTTTGATGAAATTCCTGCAGATTAAACTTGAATTCAATCTGGAGGATTGAATGGTGAGAGATGGAGGAGATTGAGAGAATTTTGGAGATTGTCTCTACTCATGAAAACACCAGGCAAGAGAAGAGGAAAGATTGATGGAGGAGGATTGAGAGAAGAATTTGGAATTTGTCTCCAATTTGTCTCCAAAACATCCCATGAAGTTTCAAAGCATTAATTTTGACATGATTTTGACATAAATTAGACATAGGATATCTAATTTGATTTTGAGGAAATATAGAGGAATATTCCTTATGCCTTTATTTAAATATTTTTGATTTATTTAAATTAGCAAAAGAAGGATAAATAATTTAATAACACAAACTATAGAAGTTTTTTATTAAATTAAATAGAAGAATATGGTAATTAATTAATAAAGTGTTTTGATCTTTATTTAATTAATTTAAGATTGATGTGATAGAGTAAAATAGGGAAATGATAATTAAATCAAAAAAAGTATTTAATTTTGTTTATTTAATTAAGATTAGAAGAATTTAAATGTGAATGTGAACTATATAAATAAATATTTCTATTTATTCAAGCAGTAGAGGAATTAGGATAATTAATCAAATAATTCGTATTTAATTAATCGGATTCTCCAGACCAATTTTAGGTGTATACTTTTTTCCCCACTTTGAAGTGATGTGTTTACGTGTTGCTTCAAAGAAAATTTTGCTGCTACTGCCAGTATCGATGATCAAAATTCAGTGTGCCCCAGACATGCCCGAGATATTGATTTTTCGACGAAAAAAATGCAGTGTGCCCCAACATGCCCCTAATATTGATTTTCAGATAATTGGCGATAATATGGCCCCTGGGGAGATAAATAAATGATTTGATGATTTTTTAAAATTTTTAGAATTTTTATGATTTTCTGATGATTCTATGATTATTCGATGATGATTTGATGAAAAAATAATTTATCTCCCGACATTGATGAAGAAAAATATAGCCCGTGTTGAATTTTCAATTAATTCCATGAATAAAATTAATTAAAATAAAATAAAACCCACCAAAATCCCTTTTAAAAAAACTATATATAGTCCAAAAGGTCATTTTCTAAGTCATTTGCACCTTTTGACTTTCAACACCTAGTGATAGAGACTTTTGAGTTAGCTGGAGCAAGATGCTAATCCCTTACCACACTCATCGTTTCGAGCACGTGCGATGTCACCAGCGGCTGGCCACCTACGGACCTCCGATATGTACGCATAATCCATCTCGTTTTTCACGCGTTTTTATTTTTTTATGTATTTTATATGTTTTGGCATTTCTTGTCTAGTTTAGCGCATCCAAGTCGCGTTGTAGCACTTTACACTCTGGTGTAGCACATTCGTTGTCTGTTTTAGCACTTGCATTATTTTCTCTAGTGCTTTCGTAGGATAGTATAGCGCTTTCATGATTTAGCGCTTAGGTAGTTAAGTTTAGTGCTTCAATCCCGGATCCTAGCGCCTAGAAAGTTCTAGCGCTTTGATGTAGGTAATTAGCGCATAGGTGGTCTATTATAGTGCTTTTGATAAAGCAACGCTTTGATGGACTATTTTAGTGCATCGATGTGGTAAAACAACACTTTGGGTGAAGTGGCACTTCAGATGCTTGTTATAGCACATCAAAGTACTGAAATAGCACTTTGGATAAAATAGCACTTAGGGTGCCTATTTTAGCACATCCGATTTATAAAGTAGTGCTTGTGATTTTTAGCGCTTTGGATGCCTATTTTAGCACATCTATGCCATATTTTCAAATTTTGACACAGTTAACTGTGATTTTTGCCAATTTCGATCATGTCCAGACTTTGGTTTGGTATGATTTGATTATCCAAATTCCCTAATAACTGATTTTTGATGATTTAATAAGACTTACTCTCATGATAGGCGAGAAATAATCCTATTTATGATGATCCTCATGATATGCAAGGAATGATTCATATCTGATAAACCTCATGATAGGCGAGATTAGATAATGTTGATGAACCTCATGATAGGTAAGGTTTGTTGATGTTTGTTCATGAATTTTGATCGAAAAATTCATACCAAAGTTGGATTAAATCTGATAGTAGATTGAATTTTGATTCTTGACATAGTTCACTGATTTTAAACTTTTTATGATGATAGGAGCATTTGGGTAATCTCCAGATGCGAGAGCGGTTTCCTTGGACCACTGATTTGATTCCCCATCTGACTCCGCATGAGATTCAGGTCATAGGTCGATGTGGCTTTACGAGTCTTCTTGATATGCCCCAGATTAGGATTAATTGGGGTCTCCTTACTGCTTTGGCTAAGAGGTGGCACAGTGACCATAACACCTTTCATTTACCCACTGGTGAGATGATGGTCACACCCGAGGATGTGTGGTGGATTCTGCGGATTCCATTCATGGGAGAGATTGTGGTCTACGATTTGCATGAGGCTGGTGGGAGAGATGCTCTTTGTAGAGTGTTTTAGGATCAACATATTGCAGGTCCGAGTGTCCAATGGAGGATGATTGCTGATTCGTATGCTTCACTACCAGCAATGCTTGCTAGATTCATTAGAGGTTTCCTTTGTCCTGATCATAGGTGAAAGGGATTCTTCATGGGTTGGGGCTAGATTTTGGAGAGTATGGTCATACATGGTACAAGATATGCATGGGGGATGTGCATGTTGGCACATCTCTACCATGACTTACATTTAGTGGTATATTTGGGAGCATGCAGTTTATCAGCTGGGATGACACTTCTATAGGTGTGGGCATGGGAGCATTTCACTATTGCTCGACCATTTCCAGTTTTGGACAGACTAGCAGGCAGACCGTATGTTTTCAGATACAGAGGTCGACTTACCCAGGCTCGGATGGGTAAGTTGGAGCACTGGAGACGATTGTTGGATGATACAAAGAGTGTTGTCTGGCGACCGTATCTAGACTACGAGTAGTGGGACAAGGATGACGTCGTGCTTGGTTATCTTCATGATTCCATGTATCTGATTGGAAGGACACCTTTTGTTTTGGAGAGATTTTTGTTACGACGGGTGTACAAACAGTACGACATTGTTCAGTGTATGCCTTAGGGCGTAGCTGATTATGCCCGACGATGGAGTGATGTACCTGATTGGGGGCCATGTCTGTCATATGAGACCATAGTAGAGGGATATAGGGCTCTGCAGCCATCTACCTGGGATATGCACAGGGATATTGCCGAGGCACTTGTGACAGAGGAGTATGCAAATTTTTTGGCATTGACTCCACATCCTCGCATCACTATTCTAGATGAGCCAGCACCGTTATCCATGGAGGATGATGTTGCTGAGGGTTTTGAGGAGAGTAGTGGGGGTCATACTGCATTAGGCAACAGTACTAAGAGCAGTAGTGGTGACAGTAGTAGTGATGATAGTGATGGTGGCGGTGGAGGTGGTAGAGGGGCTTGACCGGTCAGTGTTGGTCCATCATCCAGTAGGCCTCGCAAGAGGCGAGCAGTAGCAGTGCCATTAGTTTACCATTAGAAGCAGATTTCCAGTCTTCAGACATGGGTACAGACCCTACAGGGACAGTTGGTATAGGCCCAAGGTTTGTTGGTACAAACGCAGACCCAGATGCAGGCTCAGGCACAGGCCCATGCTCAAACATTAGCTCAGGTATAGGGACAATTGGCCGTTGTTCAAAATCAGGTTGCTACCTTGATAGCCGAGCAAGAAAGTGTCAAACAGATTGTTGAGAAGGCACAAGAGATGATGGAGACACTACAAAGAGTAGCCGATGGTACCTCTATGGCATATTATATGAGGGAGGTTTTGCAGGCTGGCCGCGAGGTAGAGTTTTACTGGGGTAGATACCATGATGCAGTGCCTGTCGAGCGTAGAGTCAGCTATGCCCCGTCAAGATCTAGTCAGACGTGTACCCAGACAATGAGTGAGGGTGTGACATAGCCTCCATGGAGGGATCCCAGAGATCCTGGTACTTTCGAGGGTGGTGGTGGTACTGGTTTCATTAGTTTTGCTCATTCTAGCAGTAGCATATCATAGATGTTGTTTTTGATTTTGAGACATTCTTTTTGAGATATGATGTATACTCTGATTTAGCTCATTTTTTTGATGATTTATCTTTTCTTATATCCAGACTTCATTGTATACTTGACATTGTTGATATATATGAGATGTGGTTGATTTGATTTTATGATGGTTTATGATTTCTATGATGGATGCATTTATTATGTGATGATGTATCATGTGATGTTTCTATAATGAACGCTTTTCCTTCCTGTAATGATTCTATGATGAATGCATGTGCAAAATATATGATGTATGGATGTATGATGTAATGTATGAATTTCTAAATAATGAATGCATTTTATTTTAAATTTGATAAAATGTATAGATGTATGATGTATGGATTTATTATGTAATGATATTAATGACATGACTTGCATTTTTTTTAATGTGATAAAATGTTGATGGACAATAATGACATGACATGTATTTATTTTAATGTGATGAAAAGTATGGATGGATGGTAATAATGATTTTTATTATGATAATAAAATGATGATTTTGTGATGTATGATAATGGATGACAAATGATATATGGTTTAAAAATTGATCAAATGCATATGATAATAATGTAACAAATGATATGATGTAATGAAACATGATGTATTTATTTAAATGATATGATGTTGATGGACGATAAATGAATGATGAACATGATGAAAACTTAATGATGAGATGATGACTTCTATATGTTTTTGATGATTTTTGATTTATGTCAAGTATACTCAGTCATATAAAATAATCATTAATTGGATCCCTTTATGCAACAAATACTCTGCAGATAATGATTTATGATGAATGCAATCTACTTTTAACATGCAACTATATGCAAAACCATTGTCATTTTAACAGTACTTTGTGTTTGGTATCATCATAGATCTTTTATTGGATGTTGAAAGTGAGTACAAGCATTAATGGTATGTGTTAGACCAATGACGACTTAAGTACTTCTTTCATGATTTTTGATATTGCAAGCGAACACAAGCATCTAGGTATAATTGAACCGAGATGACCTGAGCATTCATTGCGTAAACAGGCAATGATTAATCATTTCAATGTGTGAATTCTGAATGTCATCGGTGATACATTTTCATAGCACATCCCTTGATAATTCATACATTAATATGATTAATTTACAAACAACAGACAATAAAAATATCCTTCTTCTTCCTTATTTCTCTAATTCATTTACATCATCGAGTTACTCCAAAGAAATGATAATATCAATCAAAATATAATTTATCCACTTTTATCTTAGAGTGTTTCAATCATTATTCAGATTAGATCATCCATCCTAATTTTGTGATGTTTTTGTAATTTTCCAAGATTTTGACCAAAGGCCTAACTTACTAACCTATCCTAGGGGTCTCAGGGGTTGATCAAAGATTAGCCTTACCTACGTTACACATGCAAAGACCACGTAGTTTGACTAACACAAACCTATGTTTTTGGTTTTGCTTTTCTAGATTGACTTTTTGGAATTTTCTGATATGATACAGATGTTTGATGCTTTTCCAATGGTGATTGATCTTGCATTTTGAAGATTTTTTTCATTTTTCCTGTCATATTGTTGTCTTCCCATTTGGCGAGAATGATTTTTTCATTGCCCCCAATGATATCCAGATGTTGCCCCCAAGCTAGAGTGAGACATGACCATGTGACATGATTTGATAATGGATGTAATGATGGAAAAGCTAATGACATGATATGAAATGTTAATGACTGCCAAACTAATGATCTCGATGTGTTTCAAAGTCGATGGGGAAGCTGATTTAGAATCACATATGATGCCTGTTTCCAATTTTTCACCATATGTTTTGATTACACTCTTTGTTTTGTATGTATATATATATTTTTTTTGCCAAGACGCCTATTTTCCAGGTTATCATCAAGGAAACCCTTTTTCAAAAGTTTAACCCGTGCACTAGGAATCCAGGTGTAGAACTTTATGAGATGGATATTGTTGATAGGTTCATCAAACAGATCCCCTTCTGATGTTGATAGTTAATAAGCCCCTGATCCATACACTGATATGACAACAAAAGGACCTAGCCAATTAGGCTCAAATTTCCCTTTCTTTTCCCTGTCCTATTGATTTCTTAGGTTTTCTTTTAGTACCAAATCACCAACTTGAAAAATCCTACATTTTACCCTATGATTGTAACTCCTTGATATTTGTTGTTGATATGCTGTGAGATGATTAACAACTTGTTGACGATGCTCATCCAAAAATTCTAGTTCTTGCAGTCTAGATAACCTATAGTCATCATTTGAAATGATTCCTCTGAGTGATACACGAAGTGATGGAATCTCAACTCCAATAGGTAGTATGGCCTCTGATCCATACACCAAGGTGTATGGTGTTGCTCTTGTTGGTGTTCTGATACTAGTTCTATAGGCCCACAATGCAGGACTGAGTTGAACATGCCAATCACATTCAACACCATTTATCGTCTTCTTGAGGATTTTTAGAATTGTTTTATTAGAGGCCTTTGCTTTCCCATTTCCTTGTGGATAGTACGGTGTGGAGAAACGATGTTGGATATGGAATTTATCACATAATTTTTGAACATCTTGATTTTTGAAAGGCTGTCCATTATCAGTGATAATAGATTGAGGAATGCCATATCGACATATTATGTAATTTAAGATGAAGGACGAGATCTGCTTCCCTATTATTTTTGTAAGAGGCACTACTTCTATCCATTTTGTGAAATATTTTGTAGCTGTTATAATGAACTTGTGTCGATTGGATGAAGAGGGATTTATCTTTCCTACCAAATCTAGGCTCCATTGACAAAAGGGCCATGTGGATGTGAAGGGATGCAATTCTTGTGTTGGTGCATGAATCAAATTACTATGAATCTGACACTTTTGACATTTTTTTATAAATTGATAAGATTCTTTCTCCATGCATGGCCAATAATATCCCAAACGAAGGAGTTTCTTAGCTAGAGTTATCCCACTCGAATGAATGCCACAAATACCCTTGTGAACTTTGCATAGGGTCATCTCAGATTCTTCGTGTTCTAAACATCGGAGTAAGGTACCATCAAGACCTCGATGATATAGGATGTCAACGATTAACGTATGTCGGGCGGATTGGCAGATAAAATTATGTTTTTCGTTCCTGGAAATATCGGGAGGAAGGATATTGTCTTTCAGGTACGCATAGGTTTTTTCATAGATGGAGGTTTCAATGGTCTCTAGATGGCATATGGTATTGGATTCCAAATTATTGTGAGAAGGACATGGTACTTGTTCCAGGGTGTTGCCACAATAACGGGTTACACTTTTTGGGACATCCTGATTTTTGCTGAAATCACATATTTCAAAAAATATAATGATTTAAGCCTTAAAAAGGTTCCATTTTAAGGGTTTTAATTGAAGAGGTTTTGATCAAACCCACTTATATCAAACCCCCTTGGATAGAAAGCCGCTAGTTTTAAACCATACCTATAATGGAGTCTCCTCTACACCTATCAAAATGTTGATTAAAAACCACTTTTGATTTACCTTTTAGGGTATCAAATTAATTTATTTAAAATTTATTTTTTGTAAACATGTAGTCCTTATTATAAGCTTCCCAAAAAGTATAATTTTAAATATATTTAATTTTATTATTATATTTATTTTTTATTTCTTGTGAATGTAGGTTTTTCAATTAACATCGAGGTCTTTATTTCACACATACTAAAAAATAGGAAAAGAAAGGATTTTTTTTATCAAAAATGCATGTACACTAGCTATTTATTTCCTTATTCCAACAAAAAAAGAATAAGTTAATTGAAATGAATACAAAAGAAGTTATGCAGCTGAAAGTATAATATATCCCAATTATAATTACTTTGAATTAGAAAATTAATTAAAAAATATATAGGCAACAAAAAATTATGAAAAAATATCCATCCACTAGATAATGGTGTGAAAACACTGTATTTAAAAAATTAGAATTGTATGCTTTCTACAAAAAAAATTTATGCAGCTGAAAGTAAGCATCAATTTTTGAAAATGGTGTTTAGTGAAAACAATAAGTTAATAAAAACTACATAAAATAATTCACAATTTATTTTTTAATTTAAAAAATATATATAATTAGATTCTCAACAAAAAATATCACAAATCACTAGTTTTCTTGATCTTCAAATTCTTAATGGTTTAGCTTCTATAGGCATACGAAAGTGAAGATCTGGTGAAAAATGTTGATTTCAATGTCAAGTTTGGCCAAAAAGTGTAACCCGTTATTGTGGGATCACCCTCCACCATAAACTCATAATAACCTCATTTCTCTGGCAATTGCAATAGTGAAGCGATTGTGGCCATGGCATCCACGACTTTGTTCTCCACCCTTGGAATTTGATCAAATTTGATGTTTACAAAAAACCGCTTTAGATCATCTATTTGCTTCTTGTAAGGCATCAAATTTTCATCCTTGGTCTGATACTCGCCATTTACTTGATAAATGACTAGTTGAGAGTCTCCATATACTTGTAGGTTTGTGATTCCCCATTCAATTTCTATCTTGACCCGAATTATCAATGCTTCATATTCTACCACATTAGTTGTACACTGAAACATTAGTTTATATGATTTTGGAATGGTGTGTCCCTGTGGATTGATGAACAAAATTCTTGCTCTAGATCCTTGCTATGTGTATGATCTATCAAAATATAATATCCATTGTTGTGGCATTACTATCAGGATGTCTACATCTAGAAACTCCATGGTCATGGGTCGGTCATCTGGTAAAGGAGCCTCAGCCAATTTTTCAGTGATTGCTTGACCTTTGATGGATTTTCTATCCACATATTGAATATCAAATTCACTTAATAGCATGACCCACTTGGATAGTCTACATGTTAAGGTAGCTTTACTAAGTAAATATTTTAAGGGGTCGATGTTTGCTATTAACATGATTGTATGGGTCAGCATATAATGTCTCAGCTGCTGAGTAGAAAACACCACTGCTAAGCATGATTTCTCTATGAAAAAGTAGTTTATTTCATAGCCATTTAATATCCTGCTGATATAGTAGATGTCGTGTTCCTTTCCTTCATAATCCTCTTGTGGTAATAATGCTCCTAAAGATATATCTGTTGTTGCAATGTACAATATCAGAGGCCTTCCTTTGGTTGGTGGCATGAGAATAGGCGGTGACATTAGATACTATTTTATTTGATCGAACGTTGTCTCACACCCCTCATCCCGTTTGAAAATTACATTTTTATGTAATAGATGATTAAAAGGATGACTCTTGTCTGCTAGCTGGGAGATAAATCTCCTGATGGATTGGAGCCTTCCCTGTAGTGATATGAGTTGACTGATATTTCTGGTAGGCGACATTTCCATTATTGCCTTGACTTTCATTGGATCCACTTCAATGCCCTTTTCTGAGACAATGTACCCTAACAGTTTCGCTGATGTGACCCTAAAGACACACTTCTTGGGGTTTAACCTGACATTGAATTTCTCTAGCCGTGTGAAGATTTTGCTCAGGATATGTAGATGTCCTTCCCTTGTACCAATTTTTTCCAGAATATCATCCACATAATCCTCCATGAAGGTGTGCATCATATCATGAAAGATTGTTGTCATTGCTCTTTGATAGGTGGCTCCTGCGTTTTTTAGACCAAATGGCATGACATTCCAGGAGAAGGTTCCCCATGGACATGTAAATGTTGTCTTTTCCTGATCTTCTTGAGCTATTTTAATTTTATTATATTCTGAAAAACCGTCCATGATTGACAACATGGCATCCCCTACCATCAAGTCCACAATGATGTCTATATTTGGTAATGGAAAATCATCCTTTGGGCATGGTTTATTTAGGTCTCTGAAATCCATACATATCCTGATTCTATTGTCTGGCTTTGAAACATGTACAATGTTTTATATCCACTCAGTGTAGTCGATAGAACTTATGAATCCAGCATCCCACAATTTCTTTAACTCAGTCTTTACCATTAATGCAATATGAGGATGCATTTTTCTCAATTTTTGCTTCATAGGCTTGATTCCTGTAGGCAAAGACAATTGATGCATGAGTAGATTTGGATCCAAACCTAGCATATCAGAATATAACCAAACAAAGTTGATGCTTCTTTCCTCAAAGAAATTGATGAATTCTGGTCTCTCTTGATCTGTCATGGATTCTGCCAGATGTAGGATTTGTGCTTTCTCTTCACTTTCGATGTTAAAAGCCTGTGTTGGTTCTACCAGGACTAATGACTGCTCATGATAATGTTTTGGAAGAGTGTCAAATCTCCCATCTTTCGGTGCCTCAGAGAGGTTTTCACCATTATATACGTTATTTTTTTTTCTTTTTCCAGATCTAATGCTGCCATAGAATGGTTTTCACTATTAGATCTATTATCCCTATTTTGAATTTTGCAACTGGAAGATTTGACACCCTCCTGCCGATCCCCATTGTTATGAGTATTATAGATAGAACTCATACCAGGTTCATCATGACATAAGAAATTCATGATGGCATCATCGTCTGCAAATATTGGTACAGTCAGAGGTTCAATAGGTTCCTAGTCAATAAGTTCTGGATGGATTAATGGCATGAGGTCATCATATTCATTTAGGTTGATGGATGTAAGGGTTTGGATATCCATTTTGTCATAGTTTTTTATTGGAATATCAAGGTCGATGATGGTACCTTCTTCAAGATCGTCTAGTTCACTCGAGGTCTGTTCATCCCCACTTGAGTCATCGATATTTAGTGATCCTGCTATGAATGGTCTAGACCCAGAGCCTTGCCCCTCCTCACGCGTAGGTGCATATTGTTGTATTACATCAATTTGAATATCGGTGCAAGATAAATTAGAGCAAAAATCCCACTCATATTCATTTGAATCCATTTCAGAGCTATCTCTAAGCTAAAGGATTCTTTCTACAACCTTCCTTGTCATCTCCTATTTTTCTTCTTCAGAGTATCCCAGTCCCATCTTCTCTTTTGATTGGAGAGTGAGGGGCTGAATAGGCTCAATTATTCCTTTCTTTCTTAAACCAATAGGTCCTTGTCCCTTGTAACCCATTTTTTCTAGGATAGCTTTCCCTTTGCCATATTTTTCTATATTGATGTTCGCGTTCTTGATACTGCTATTTGATGTTGATGGTTAGTCATCTTTGTTTAACCAATCAAGGATTTCTTTATTGTTTGATTCGTCCTCTATGGTACCGGCTTTTACAAACCTTTCTTCTAGAGCTATGACATGTAGTGATGTTTGATGTTTGATCATGGATGTTTGGCCATATGTCTTTGGAGATGGCATTAACTGTGAAAGATTAAGTGATTGCTCCATAAAATATTGCCCCATTCTCTTGTCTATCAACTAGACCTACTCTTGAGATTTCTATGATAAAGAAGTTTGGGGATCTGAATTTTCTGTTAATTGAGTGTCAACAAGATTTGTATCCTTTGCTTTATCCTTCTTCTCTACCCATTTGTTGTTGATATTTCGACATTTTTCTTCATTTCATGACTTTTAACTGGATGCTTCCCAATTGTGAGGCACAAAGGTATGTTGAGAGTTTCTAAGTGTGTCACAATGTTGAGGATGATTATAATCGGCAGATATAGCCACCTCCTATCCATTTACTGGGAAATTTAAGCATTGGTGATATGTGGAAGGTATTGCCTGCATTTTATGGATCCAGGGATGTCATAAGAGTATCTTGTAAGTCAACTCTTTTTCTAGTACTTAACATGCTATGTGTTTCATCATTGGTCCCACTTGAATTGGTAACACAATTAGTCCCTTTGAAGATCTTTCTTCCTCATCATATGCTTTTATGGTCATTTTCCTTCGGGCATCAATAGCATCATCGGAATACCCTAGTGCATGGATTAACTTTAGAGTGCAAATGTTCAGACCAGCTCCCCCATCTATTACAACTCTTTTGACACAATGATTGTGGATCAAGACTTTGATATGGAGTGCGGTGTTATGGGGATGGTTGAGTGAGACATCATCCTGTTCAGAGAATGATAGACAATGTGGGGTAGTCAAATGCCCCACCATACCTTGGAATTGGAAAATATCTAGATTTTTCGGTACCGTAGTGGCAACTAATGCTTGTTCTACAACCTCCTTATGTGATGGAGATAGTTTGAGGAGTTCTAGTATTGATATCTATGCTGGAATGTTTTGAAGTTGATCGATAATTTTTTAATGAGATGGAGGTGGATATGCATTTTTAGACCCAACTCATTTTAACACTACCTTGGATTGCCCCCTTGTCATTACATTTGCGGGTTGATAGTCTTGTCATTCTCTGATTTTTATGACGTTTATTTGATTTTTAGGGACTTGTATGCTTAGGAGAAAATCCAAAGGGGTAGTGTCATTGGTATCGTTTTCGTTTATGTTATGACCAATGGTATGATCACTCTCTACTTCGGTAAGACAAAGGATCATTTTATCGTAGATGTGATTGATATTTTTACCTTTGTTGTTCATAGAAGATGATGCTCCTTTGTCATAGTTTGGTAAAGGGTCCTTGAAGGCTGAATGATCATTATTGTTTTGGGGTCCCTCTATATACACCTTGTTATTGTCGATCAGATCTTGAATTCTGTGTTTTAACTCCATACAATCATTAGTTGTGTGGACTTTATTATTGTGGAAGTTGTAGTAATCTAAGTCATTCCACCATGGTGGTTTGACCTTTAGATCCCAGAATCTTGCTTCTCACATAGTGATAATCAAACTAGTGACTAATTCTTTCATCGTTGATTCCAATGTTTGGCCTAAAGGTGTAAACCTATGCCAGTTTGATGGTTTTTGTTATGTTTGTGATTTTGTGATTTTGTTGTTCTGAATGACATTTGAATTGACGATTTGATCATTGTTTTGATTTGTTTTCGAAGTAGATGCTATCAAGTTGAAGACTGGTTTGGAATTTTGTAAATCACTTGTCATTTTGTTTGTAGTTCTATTTCGGTTCTTTTGCCAAATTTTTGGTTTATCACTACTGGGGTACTGATTTGAGGAGTTTGTGTTATTTGTTTTGTCATTGAAATGTTTAATAACCCCTCTTTTGACTAGTGCTTCTTCAATCTTAAGGCCATTTTCTATCACCTTTTCAAACATAGGAGGACATTGCAATCCAAGTCTGTAACTCATCTCCACCATTAAGTTGTCAATGAACAAATCCCTCTTCTCTTCTTCAGGAATAGATCGAGGATATCTAGCGAATAATCATCGCCATCTTTGTCGAAAAGACAAGAACATCTCTACTTTGTTTTGTTTTAGGTTATAAAGATCCTTTATCATAACATCGTGTTGGATGTTAAAATAATACTAGGAGATGAAGCTGTTGACAAGTTCCTCAAAAGTCCTAATTCCTGGTTGTAATTTTGAAAACCATTCCATACATGCACCTCCCAAGCTTCTTGGGAATAATCGCATTAGGTAAGTTTCCTCTTGGGCAAACTCTAGGCTCATTGTTTTGAATTCCTGGATATGATCAATCGGATCCATTCTTCCATTGTATTTATCATACTTTGGAAATTCACAGTGTCTAGGAAAAGGTATCATGGTTACTATTGCGTTGAAAGGATAAAGAAAAATGTCTTGTATTGCATACTTCTGAGTGTTCCCTTTCGTCATATCCTGTATTTTCTGTTGTAAGATTTGCATTTTGGATGTCAAATCAGCAACTGGATCTATACCTTGTGTGGGTTGAGGTATTTCGGTTTCACTTGCTCCATGTGTTTCTTTTAGACGATTTATGTCAAAGTCCTTAGGAAGCTTAGCACCTGATTCAACCAACATCAAGAGGTATTTCTCCATGTCTTGTTCTAAGATCTTTTCCATAAATTTATGGAATTAGGGATCTTGTTGGGCTGTTTGAATGTCCTCTGGAGTTATCTCATTCTTATCATTTTGGTGCAGACTGTTCCAGGGATTTTCTTCTGCCATTTTATGTGATGTTTCAAGTTCTTGTTCTAAGAGTCTTTGTTTTTGCGACCTAGTGAAGATTGGCATACAAGTTTTTGTTCTTTCTTCCAAAATTTTTTATCTTCTATGTTGGAAAAATGTCAAGTGAATTTTTAACAAAGTCAAATAAGATGACTGATCTTATTGATAAGACTAGGTTAAAAATTGGATTACTATACCTTGTTTCATGATAAAGGATGATGATATCCAGATGATGAAACTTTAGTGTAGTAATCAATTGTGTATTTTATTTGACACTTCTGATTTGCAAGATCTTTGTTTCAGTTGATAAAAGTGGAAACTTGTATGAACTTATCTGATTTCGGTCTCTAAATAGTGATTCTGATAAAAAGATACTCGTGTTCTGATAAAAACTGTGGATAAATGACAGACAAACTGACTGGTATGATTTTGGAACTCTCTATTTTGAAAGCGCTATAGAAGTGTTATTTCATAGAAGCAATGAAATAGGCGATGGAGGCGCTATCTTTACAAAAGCACTAAAACAGTGCTTGAAAGCATTGTAGAAAGTGATGGAAGTGCTATCTTGACAAATGCGCTAAAAGAGTGCCCAAAAGCACTGAAAAAGATGATGAAAGCGCTAGAACAGTGACTGTAAGCGCTAAAAAAGTGCTCGAAAGCTCTAAAACAGTGACCCAAAGCACTGAAATAGGTTTCCAAAGTGCTAAAACAAAGGTTTGATGTTCAAGACTCTTTATTGCAGAATTTGATTTGGCCTTGTGGCATATTGTATCATGTGTTATGGGAGGTAGGACTGACGTATGTGTTGACTATGGTTGTGATTTTGTGTGAGGGCTCTCCTTTGGAAGAAAACTCATGAATAAAGTGGTTCTACAACGTAATCAAGAGTAAAACCTCTAGCAAAGTCGTGATACCTATGAATGAAAGTTCTATGTTGTAATAAGATCTTTCGACTTTGATATAAAAAATGCCTTTTCCTTAAAATATTTTGATAACCAAGTGAATTCTTGGGTTTGTTGATTTTGATGGTTTTCTTGACAAACTTGGTTGATTTCCACTCTCGAATCATGAATTTTCCGGACCTACTTTGACTTGTTGTTTTTTGGATGATCTTTAATATGATTTTAATGATTTTTGTGCAAACACAACAAGCAAGTTGTGGAATAATTGTTTTAATCTAAATAGATCATGTATGTTTAAGAACCATGAATGGTCCTTATTGATTTTCACTGGTTGCTTTGAAAAATATACACAAATCAGATAGGCTCACACTTAAGGTCAAATAGGTCATTGTGATACTCAACAACCCACATCTTGAAATTGCGTTGACGCACACAACCATGTCACCCCCTAGAGGGCACTTGTGTTTTTATCATTTCCAGGCACGTACTCAAAGTTGGATTTTTCGTCCTCTAAGAAAATGGTCCTTGGCAATTATATGGTGAGTGTCTTGGGGGCAGATTCTTCCCTCCCCTTGCATTGTGAGTATTACGATGTTTGGTTACTGACTCGGCTAGACACTAGACTATGGTTCATAGATAGGGCTTCCGTGTGGTGTGGAAATTGATAAAATCCCTCAGGAGACCTCCCAATCTTTAGAACAAAGATTTTGGGGATGGTTATCTTGCTCACTACCGTCAAGTTGGACTTTCATCAACAACTTGCATTTTGATTAGAGTGGGTTGGAATCCTTGGCTTTAAGCATTCCCACTTGAGTCGTTCCCGTAGGGTGAGTACTTTATCCCACTACGGCAGGCCTTCTAAAGGATTTAATAAAGTGTAAATTGCATGAAATAAGGATGAATCTAGTGCTTTGATCACCCAGTTCAGGGGAGAGCATAAGCCTAATCACCACACAAGCACAAGAGATAAGTTGTTTTGTTTTAAGCCCAAAGCGACAAATTTTCTAATCTATGTGAAGATTTTGCTTCACAAAAATCATGATGTTCTTTTTAACTAAAACTACAAAAGTGTGATGGCTACCTTAGGATTGATAAATTTTAAAAACCAGAAGTGGCTACCCTAGGATTGATAAATTGTAAAACAACAATGGCTACCCTAGGATTGATAAATTTTAGTCTAACTATGAGAAAAATTAAATTCTGGCCGCGGTCACGTTGGATCCAGATCGAATTTACAAAAGTGCTAAAACAGTCCACTAAAGCACTATAGTTTTTACCTGATGCGCTGAAACCGAAAGCGCTGAAATAGAACACCGAAGTGCTAGAGTTTGCCATAGAAGTGCTAAATCAACTTTTCTGGAAATGGGTGACCGATGTGCCAAAACAGGTCATGGAAGCGCTAGAGTTAAAAGCGCTAAATTTTTTGATAGATGTGCTATAGTATCATGGAAGCGCTGAAATAGAGCATGGAAGCACCATAGTTTTCCAAGGATGCGCTATATTTTTTAATGAAAATGCTAAAATAGAACACGCCAAAAACCTACGCAACACTTTTCAAAAAAAATTGATAAAAATATTGGGTTATTCCCCATGGTGGGCACCAAATTGTAAGTGTGAATAAGGTTTAAAGCAATAAAACACTTCTTAATGAAACATTGTATCAAAGGTTAAGCTAATAATCAATTGAAAGCGTCTCATTGTCTCCTATCTTTAAATATTTATTAAGCTATGTGCTCTCAGATTTAAATAACACTATTAACTATTAAAATGACATTCTAAAGAATGGAATGATGCTAATGCAAATGATATGAAGCTAATATGATAATACTAAATGATAAAATAAACTAATATGACATGGATTGATATAGAAACTGATAAATGCAGTTACAAGGGGCAACCATGATTGTGAAAGCTTGAATGTTGGATGTTGGATGCTTGATGCTTGAATGCTGGATGTTTGATGAAATTCTTGCAGAGTAAACTTGATAACCTGGGATCCTTTTCTTGTGTCGATGAAGCTTTATTTATAGATTTCCTAGTTGTAGAAATGCACAGGGATGGAAGAGAGATGGAGGAGATTGAGAGAATTTTGGAGATTGTCTCTACCCATGAAAACACCAGGCAAGAGAAGAGGAAAGATTGATGGAGGAGGATTGAGAGAAGTATTTGGAATTTGTCTCCAATTTGTCTCCAAAACTTCCCATGAAGTTTCAAAGCATTAGTTTTGACATGATTTTGACATAAATTAGACATAGGATATCTAATTTGATTTTGAGGAAATATAGAGGAATATTCCATATGCCTTTATTTAAATATTTTTGATTTATTTAAATTAGCAAAAGAAGGATAAATAATTTAATAACACAAACTATGGAAGTTGTTTATTAAATTAAACAGAAGAATATGGTAATTAATTAATAAAGTGTTTTGATCTTTATTTAATTAATTTAAGATTGATGTGATAGAATAAAATAGGGAAATGATAATTAAATCAAACAAAGTATTTAATTTTGTTGATTTAATTAAGATTAGAAGAATTTAAATGTGAATGTGAACTATATAAATAAATATTTCTATTTATTCAAGCAATAGAGGAATTAGGATAATTAATCAAATAATTTGTATTTAATTAATCAGATTCTCCAGACCAATTTTAGGTGTACACAATTTCAACTCTTTGTTAGACTCATAAAATAGATTAACGATCATAAAATTGATTGTAAAATAGCATAAAGCTGATTAGAAACTCAGAGCCATTCAATTCATTCATGTTTCGAAATATACATTGGTGACAATATGTCTTAAGGTCTTTGGGTGAGTGCAAGACAAGAGTCTAGAATTTTTATTAGGGATGAAATAAAGGTGGTTGACTTAGAGTCTATAAATTGTAAATGGAAATGCAAGACAAGAGTCTATAAGTGCCTCCAAGAGAAAATAAGCCCATATGACTTTTCACCTTCCCTATTTCACAATTTTTGTAACTTTTCAGAATTTTGTATTTGTGCAAATTTTGCAAATACTGACAACTTTACAAAATACACTTAGGAATTAAAGATTAAAGCTCCTAATGATTCCAATACATGGAAAATGCCGTTAATGACCCTATTACAACATGGAGATACCCAAAATTGAATCAAATTTCAAAATGGAAGCATAGATTGTCAAGGTGCTCCTGCACCACAAACTTATCAAACACTCACAATGCCATTACACTCATTATGATTGTAACTTACATGATATTTATCTTATTTCCCTTCAAAATCAACTCCCCCAACGTATCTAACTATTTTTGTAACCTCTTAACTAACTTATCTCTTCACAATTTTGCCAAAAAATGCAATTTTTTGCAAATGTCCATGCTTCCATTTTGAGCCTATCTTGCAATCATGGCATGCCACGTTACCACTTTTCTTTAAGGCATTCTGGATTGAAAATAATCATGTCACATTTGTCTATGCTAGGTTAACTTTTGTACAAGATGATTGTAAGTATTATTTAAATGAAGCCTTGAATGAAATATATTTTCCAATTAACTTGAATGGATACATTTTTTAGGAACTAATATTCATCTCATTACCATGGTACAGATAAATTATCCGCCATGCCAAAGAAAAAGAAAAAGATGAAACTAACAAACAAAGATAATGAAACCTTCAAAGAAAAGGAGAGAGTTCGAGTGGCGGCATATCGTGAAAAGAAGAAATTGGAAATGATTGACGAAAACAAGCCAATTGAAGAGGAACCTCAACCGTCAAAAAAAGAATGAGAATTAGTAGCACAAAAGGCACGAATGCGAAAGCATCATCGTAAGATAGATTTAGATACCGTAGTTGTAGACACACCCTCTACGACAAGTGAATATGAGAATATGGAGGGACACCATCTACGTCAATTGAATATTGTTGGACACCATCCAACACATCTCAAGTTGAGAGTACATCATCACTCATATTTGACGAAGAAGGTATGCCATCATCCCCATGTGAACCTCAAGGTATGTCTTCTTCTCCACCCTCGATCGAAGGTACGCAATCTATCCCACCTCAATTAAATATTAATGAAATTCCTAATGTTGAGATGTATGTACCTAGGAGAACACCACCTAGAATTTTGCATAGAAAGCCAAAGTATTTGATTAATATTGATGATGAGATTTTGCATCACATGGAAGGTAAGATTTCAACACGCACTTGTAGAAGATATGTTGATAAGATTTGGGAATGATTCTTTGAAAGGCTAAATGAGACTGCAAGATGTCAACTATTTGTTGAAATGATGCAGGGTGTAAAGTATAGGAACATCATGAAGACTCTTGGGTTGAGAAAATCGAATGCATCAAGTGAAGACACTGTGAAGAATCTAATGGATGCTTATGAGAGTGTGGGTGAGACCTCACCCTCAAAGGAAAGTAATGTCACCCGACATGTCATTGCATTGACTTTGGTAAGCTTTCAAACAAAGAGATCTCATCTCATTAAAAATATGAGTGAATACACAGGAATTAGTAGAATTTTTTTATCAAGAGCCATTCAAAGGTGGCAAAGAATTGAGGGCAATGATTCAAATGAATTATGGGCATTCTCGAGGAGATTTTCATGAAAAGATAAAGAAGTTGTCAAAGCCTTGAGAACACTAATTGAAGAGTATTGCAAGAATAAAACAAGGTCATCTCCGAATCAAAGGGATGTGGTAAGGAGAATCGGTAGTTGGAATCGTGAGCCACATCCAAAGCATTTTTTGGATATGACTCAAACCCAATTTTTTTGAAAATTTGAAATTGATTATCCTCAAATTAGTATTTCTCAAAGATTTTTTGAAATGATTAAACCTTTTTATGTCAAGATAAATCACACATGCACTACTTGTTGTTGTAGACTACATATTGAATTTTCTAACCATTATGATGTTTATCGTTCTATATGTGTAGATTTGCATACTAACGATGTTTTGTAGGATTGTGGCATATAAGCCCCACCAAAATCTTCAAGAGAGTTCTTATCAAAAAAATTATGTGAAATAGAGGATGACCAGATATTCTACTAACATACATGCTTGGATGGTTCATGTGAGCATTGTGGTGGCTTCCAACATATGCCAGTATGTCAACATATGGAAATCACATATGAGGTGGGAAAAAAACTAGTAGAGTTTGGGAAGTATAAAACAGTGGCATATGCTACAAAAGATGGGTCTCAAGAAAAAAGGTGTGATTTGGTTATTGAGAAGATTCTAGTGTACCATTTTATGTCCATGTTTTGTGACTATATACTATCTGAGTATACAATGCATACCCATAGAGCTCGATGGCTGGACACACAATTCAATCTATGCAAGGAAACCTTTCCAAATGGAAGCATAGTATCAGTGGTTGAATTTGTGGATAACTACACTCTACAACCACAACATGCGGTGCAGTCACAATATTACAAACCCACAAAGGTTTCGATATTTGTGCACATAGCATTCATTCATGCATATGATAGTACAGATGACCAAACGAAGGTATTGAGGGAGTAACACTTTTACATTAGTGATGATCGCACAAATTATCCAGAGTTCATGCAAGGTTGCTTCCGAATATTCTATAGTGGTTTGGCTCACAGGGGCATAAAATATGACCAACATATAATATGGTCTGATAACTGTGCAACACAGTTCAAGAACTCATGCATGTTCTATTGGTTGTGCAGGATGCATGTAATTACATGTGTTCAACATATGTGGAAATTTTGTGAGGCCGAACATGGAAAGGGGGAGCATGATGGTGTAGGAGCATGCATGAAAAGAGCATTAGTACGAGAAGAGTTAAAGTATAAAGATAGTGAAAAGTTGATAGATGCAAAATCAATCGTCGAGTAGTGTAATGCTTTGATGGGTCCAAGTAATGAAGGCATGTCTTCAGTTCATAGATTTTTTGGTTGATGGATGATACTAACATTGCACCATATGAGAACTGTTGTACACTCACATGATCGAGTGAGGTACACTCTTTCCTTAGCTCAAATGCAAGTTCATGGAGTATCGATACATGAAAGATGGAATCCTTTTGTTCTTCATGTACAATGCAAGCTTGGAATGATTGTGAGTTAGGGGAGTGGGTTGACAAATGATTGACAACTTATCTTAGCCCACTTCACACGTATCGCCCTCCGATGACATTGGACCTGACACAAATGGAATCATCAACCGACTTTGACCACGTATCAGATCTAGTTCAACCAGGTGATATATCTACTTGCTTAGTTGTTGAAATTCCATATCGTTATCTTACTTTGTACTGTATTCATAATGTTGACAAATTTCAAGATATTTTTTGCACATATCAATGTAAGGCATGTTTATGCAATTATTGCAAATGAATACAATGAAGAGGGAACAAAATATTACTTGTGCCATTATGTTGAGGCCAAAAATAAATTGGAGGCCCTAGTTATAGATGGAGAAAACATCAAATACCCTACAGGCTCAGTTGTCGTTACTGGAACATGGCTTAAAAGGTACCCACATTCGAGTGTTAAACATTGGCTATTTGAAGACTTTGACATGCATCGTAAGATTCTTCATTACTCGAACCTTATTGTGAAATCCAATGTTTGTTTGACCAAATATGGGGGTAGAATTTTGAAGAAGACCTTGTGGAAGGTCCGTGAGTCTGACCATGAGGCAATACTTGACACAATAAAAAGTAGAGCAGACCCAGATGATTCGTTGGATTAATTTATAAGTATATACACATTGGTTCTTATTAATTTATACTTGTATGCACATTAATTTGTTTGATGCCAATTCTATCATCTTCTTTTACTTTGCATATTTGTAAGTAACATACTAAAAAGTGATTGGTGTCCCCTTGCAAAAAATGAAGATATATGAGCCATCCAATAGAATGTTAGCCAGAAAAGCAATGCAACATCCTTATTTTGATGATCTTGACAAATCTCAATCGTGATTTTAAGCCATTATAAAGTGTGTGCAAATCTTGGTGAGGGAATTTCAAGTTATTCATTTGAATTTAACCTTATCATGAGCAACTATGATGTAGACATTATAAGAGCATATGAAATTTCAACTTACTCTATTCATGAGAGGTGTTGTGTGCGATAGGTATGTTGGAATTCCCAGTGAAGATATATGACCAGGAGTGACTAAGTTGTGAGACCTGCATGCCTATCTGTAAGTGCCTTCCATCTATTTTTATTTTATTTACATTTTGGGTGCTCTTTCTTTTTCTCTTTTACTTTGCATATTTGTAAGTAAACTACTAAAAATTGATTGATCTCTCGTTGCACAAAATGCTGATTTATGAGACATCAAAGAGAATCTTAGCCAAAAAAGGAACACAACATCCTTATTTTGATGATCTTGTCAAATCTCAATTTTGATTTCAAACCATTATAAAAGAGCATGTGAAGCTTAGCGAGGGAATCTGAAGTTACTCAATTGAAGTTAACCTCATAATGAGCACCTATGCTGTAGAAATTTAAAGAGAATATTGAATGTATGAGTGAAATTGTAAAATATATGTGAGAACAAAGTACCTAAGGCATTGTAATGAGATTTACTCAAATATTGTAATTTTGGAGTTCATGTTTGGTGCAGTAGCACCTTGTTCTGTAAATGCCTTCAATAGGAAAATTTACAAATTTTGAATTTTGAAATGTAAACAATGTGAAAAAGGTCATGTAAAGGTCATATGTAATGTATTCAAAGTCTCAAAGAGGTCATTAGGTTATTAGAGAAGTGATATAAAGCATGTAAGGTCGAATTAGGATGTTTTAGGTGTGTGTGTGTTTATTTGTGCAGGGCAATACAAGAAACAAAGGAACATACCTTTAAAAATTCAAGAATCCCCTTAACTTTTTGAGGCAAAAATTATCATGTATCCAAACCCTCAGATCCACAATTTTTCTCAGGACAAACTCACTCCACCATGCCAAACCAAAACCCTTATTTTATGCTAGTATAAGGAGGGTTTATTGAAAGGAATGGTTCCACACCTTAAAAAAAAATTCCACCACCTCAGACCTTCTTAAAATCACCTACATAAACTCAAAAGACAATCACCCAACCTCTACATGCAATATTTTATCAAACCCTAGGGTGAAACCTCATTTTTCATGCCCTTTTCCATCAAAATCTAGAGGGGCAACAACACAAACCCCATGAAAATTATTCCATTTCACATAAAAATTTCTCATCTTATCCAATAGGATCATGTTGGGCCCCTTTAGAAAAACCTCTCTCAGTATTTGGCTATCTTAGAGTGGTTTTCCCATGGCGGCATATTTTCACTTGATGGAAAAAGTGTCAGATTAAAGTTGTGCAAAGTTGCAAAGTGGTGCAACTTTCGCTCTGCAACTCGTGTAACCAAAATAACTGCTCTAACATGTCTGAATAGGTATTTTTATGCTAGGAACGTTCCTCTTTTGTACCGAAACACACGGAATCGCTCCGAGCTATGTTCCACCAGATCGATCCCTTAAGGGTCAAAAGTGCAAAATGGCTACAAACTTTAGAATGCTATTACTTGGATACCATGATGCTTAGAAACTTCTCATCTGATCCTACAAGATTGCATTGGGCCCCTCTACAAAAACCTCTCTTGGTTTTGGCTATCTCGGAGTAGTTTTCCCATGGCAATGGATTTTCACTTGATGGAAAAAACATCAAATGCAAGTAGTGTAAAGTTGCAAAGTGGTGCAAATTTTGTTCTGTAACTTGTGTGACCAAGTAGACTGTTCCAACACATCTGAATAGGTATTTTTATGCTAGGAATGGTCCTATTTTTCACTGAAACACATGCAATTGCTCCAAGCTACGTTCCACTGGATTGATCCCTTAAAGGTGCAAAGTGCAAAATGGCTGAAAAATTCATCATGATATTAATCAGATACCATGGTCCTTAGATATTTATTGTCTAATCCTACAAGATCACATTGGGCCCCTCTACAAAAACCTCTCTCGGTTTCGGCTATCTTGGAATGGTTTTCCCATGGCGACGGATTTTCACTTGATGAAAAAAGTGGCAAATACAAGTTGTGCAAAGTTGCAAAGTGGTGCAACTTTCGCTCTACAACTCATGTGACCAAGAGGACTATTCCAATGCATCTAAATAGGTATTTTTATGCTAGGCATCATCCTCTTTCACACCGAAACACACGGAATCGCTCTGAGCTATGTTCCACCAGATCGATCCATTAAGGGTCCAAAGTGCAAAATGGCTACAAACTTCAACATGATATTAATCGAATACCATCATGCTTATAAACTTATTATTTGATCCTACAGGATCTTGTTGGCCCCTTCTACAAAAACCTCTCTCAGTTTCAGCTATTTTGGAGTGGTTTTCTCGTGGCAGCGGATTTTCACTTGATGGAAAAAGTGTAAAATTCAAGCTGTGCAAAGTTGTAAAGTGGTGCAACTTTCGCTTTGCAACTCGTGTGACCAAATGGACTATTCCAATGCATCTGAATAAGTATTTTTATGCTATTCATGGTCCTCTTTCACATCGAAACACGCGGAATCACTCTGAGCTATGTTCCACCAGATCGATCCCTTAAGGGTCCAAAGTGCAAAATGGCTGCAAACTTCAACATGCTATTACTCGGATATCATGATGCTTAGAAACTTCTCTTCTAATCCTACAGGATCGAGTGGGGTACCTCTAGAAAAACCTCTCTCAATTTTGGCTATCTCAATGTGGTTTTCCCATGGCGGCGAATTTTTCACTTGATGGAAAAAGTTTCAAATTCAAGTTGTGCAAAGTTGAAAAGTGGTGCAACTTTCGCTCTACAACTCGTGTGACCAAACTAACTGCTCCAACACATCTGAATTGGTATTTTTATGCTAGGAATGGTCTTTTTTCACACCGAAACACGCGGAATCGCTCTGAGCTACATTCCATTGGATCGATCCCTTAAGGGTCCAAAGTGCAAAATGCATGCTATTACTTAGATACCATGATGCTTAGAAACTTCTCGTCTGATCCAAAAAAATTGTGTTGGGCCCCTCTACAAAAACCTCTCTCGGTTTTGGATATCTTGGAGTGGTTTTCCCATGGTGGCAAATTTTCACTTGATGGAAAAAGTGTCAAATGCAAGCAGTGCAAAGTTGCAAAGTGGTGCAAATTTCGCTTTGCAACTCATGTGACCAAGTGGACTATTCCAACACGTCCAAATAGGTATGTTTATGCTAGGCATGGTCCTCTTTTACACTGAAACACATAGAATCACTCTGAGCTATGCTCCACCAGATTGATCCCTTAAGGGTCCAAAGTGCAAAATGGCTGCAAACTTCAACATGCTATTACTCGGATACCGTGACACTTAGAAAATTATCATTTGATCCTACAAGATTTTGCTAGGCCCATATACAAAAAAATCTCTTGGTTTCGGTTATCTCGGAGTGGTTTTCCAGTGGCGGCGGATTTTCACTTGATGGAAAAAGTGTCAAATTCAAGCTGTGCAAAGTTGCAAAGTGGTGCAACTTTTGCTCTGCAAATCATGTGACCAAATAGATTATTTCAATGCATATGAATAGGTATGTTTACGTTAGGCATGGTCCTCTTTCACACTGAAACACGTGGAATCACTCTGAGCTACTTTCCACTAGATCGATTCCTTAAGGGTCCAAAGTGCAAAATGGTTGCAAACTTCAGCATGCTGTTATGCAGATACCATGATGCTTAGAATCTTCTTGTCTGATCCTATAGGACTGCATTGGGCCCCTCTACAAAACTCTCTCTTATTTTTCAATATCTCAAAGTGGTTTTACCATGGAGATGGATTTTCACTTGATAGAAAAAGTGTCAAATTCAAGCTATGCAAAGTTGCAAAGTGGTGCAACTTTCATTTTGCAATTCATGTCACCAAACTAATTGCTCCAATGCATCCCAATAGGTAGGTTTACACTAGGAATGGTCCTCTTTTGCACCCAAACACGTGGAATTGATCTGACTTGCATTCAAACGGCTTGATCCCTTATAATGCCATGCAAAAATCTGAAAAAGAGAAGCATACAAATGAAAGTTGAGAAGTTCGGGTATTCCACACAAAAAACGTATGATCATTGGTGTAGAGCACCTTGTTCCTCCATTAGATGAAGAAGGTCTAGTTCAGTGGTTTTAGTGATTATCTGATGGTGAATAGGCTGGTAAATAGGTTGTTGTGGGTATTTTGAGCATGCTTTCTCTTGAATTAGGTCAATTAAGACCATTTGGTATGTTTTAGGGTGACTTTTGGTTCTAGTAATAAAAAATGTGAAAATTTCAATCTTGCACTAGAAGTTGTCTTTGTAGCCTTTGAAGGAAAATTTGTGAATTTGTATATGATTGTGAAAGAATGGATTTTTGTCATGTAATAAGCCTATTTGTACACCATTTGTGTGGGTTTAGAGGTCATTAGATGTACTCATTAGGCTGGAAGAGTCTAAAGTTGCAAATTTGTAAGTTGCTTAAAGCAACAAATTTGAAATGCAATAGTTACTTGTTTTGAAAGTTGGTTTGTAGGTAGTTGAGGGCATGGATCAGTTAGAGAAGGGTGTAAAACACTATGTAAAGCCTTGAGAGGCTCAAATAGAGGTTGTTGATGAACTTCTGGAGAAGATCTAATAAGAATTATTCACACTGTTATTTATTTTTTAGATTTTTGATACAAACTTGTTGATCCCGTACTTGGTATGACCTCCAACTTTTAGATAAAGAACATATTGGAATATTTTTATGAATCAGTTCATGGAATGCCAATTTTAAATGCGTTTTTTTTCTTTCATTCAATTAATATTCAAGACAAATCATGAAGGACAACAATGATCAATGCTAGGGCTAACCAATTAATAATTATACACATGAATAATTCAGGCATGTACATGTCAATAAGGGAAGCACAAGTACTTAGAAACACGTAAGCCTCAAAAATTATACACACGAATACATAGTATACACAAATTAATACAAAGTATATGCATGAATACAAGGTATACGCATGAAAACATGTAAGCCACAAAGTATACATTTGAACACACGTAAGTCACAAAGTATATATGTAAGTTGTAAAGTAAACACTTGAATACACGTAACTTATATCTATTGAACCATCAATTTAGAATGCAAATATGAACAAACATCAATAAAATATATTTGTATTAACAAAATATACATATAGGAATACATCAATATATGTCGGTATAAGTATGAAATATATGTACAAAATAGCCATATAGGCATACAATGTCAAATATATCCAATAAAAATATGTACAAATTTTCCATGTAGGCATACAACAAAGGGCTCTGGAATCAAAAGTCATTGCTCTCCATGCCCTAGAAATAAATTCTTTCCATTTCCTTTTCGATCTGGTGGCAATAGGTCCATCACTCGTTTTTGCTACGCTCGAGGAGTGCTCCTACTACTCCTCCTAGGGTTTAGTTCATGGTGAAGTTTTAATTGTTACAATAAGAAGTAAAGACATGATTATATAGAAATTACATTATAAAAAATGATATATTTGAAAAAATAATCACTTACTGCCATCTCATGATCTCTCTCCGCAAGGTAAATATTCTCATGCCCATGCTCAGGCATGCTCAAGCCTTGTATAAACCATACAAATAGAAATTAAACTACGTGAATCAATAATGGTTTGATTTTTCACTAACTAACATCTATAACAACAAATGTAAATATAAATTTACTAATTTGCCTCATACCTCTCCTATCAGAGCCATCGAGGATTGTATATAAAATGACACACCAATATCCATTGCCCTCATCACATTCTTACGTGTTTTGGCTTACATCATCTGAAAATAAAACAACAAATTATTCAACATAATCAACGATGTGCATATAAACTACACAAATCTATTAAGTACTTGATTCATTAGTTAAACTTTATTCTATTATCTTCATGTAGGTTTGAGTAAATCCACTGTCACTAGGAATTGTTCCATCAGAACCTCCAATATTAGTCTGTTCAACATCCAAAATCGCATATTAAATTATCATTCGTAAAACAATGCTATTAACATGCAATAAATTTATAATTGTTTACTAGTTACATACGTCAGTGATAGGTGTACTGCAAAAATAAGTTGGTGGGGGGCCGATGTATCCAGTCTCAACACCGTGACCCTGCAATTTTATTAAAATCATAAAACATTTTTAGTTAATCTTGCATTTCAAAATCAAAATTTAATAAATTAAATTCAATGAACATGCACTAACTTTTACCTGACTATCAATGCCATATGCCTCATGCAAAATGTCAGATGCCCTCTCCATCTCCATAGTTGCACACAGATCCTGCGTACTAGACTCCTGAGTGTCGGTGGGGTCATATGAACAAGTAGCCTCACAACATTGACACACATGTGTTCGACGACTAGCACTCGAAGACTCCCCTGAATGGTGTTGTAGAATAACGCTAGGGTGAAGCCACAATAGTGGTTTACAATTCAGGTGACGAAGGAAAAATCACAAAAAATGACCCCAAGGCAAAAAAAGTGATTTTATGGGTTCGTACAAACCTACTAGTTTGACCGAACCAATAAAGGGTTCGCTCGAACCAGGTTTGCCCGAACCCCTATGGTTTTTTTATGAACTCCCCTTATCCCTCATCCCCCATCTGAGACACAAAAAAAACCTAAATTTTGGCACTTCGGAGCTTGGGTTGAGGATGAAAATGGAGGAATCTTCACAAACCCAACTAGAATCAGGTAGTCCTCAGAACGAGCTATCAAACGAATATAATTTTAATATATTTTGGTTTTATTATGTATGTGTTTTTTTACTTTTATTAAACATAGGTTTTTCACCAAAAATCAAGCTGTTTGTTTTGCACATGTGGAAAAATAGCAGATTATCAAAATAAAATTTTTAAAAATATGTTTGTGTTGGGTATTGATGTCCTTGATCCATTAAAAAAAAAAATTGAATTTTGATATATATAATTTTTTTTATGTTGTATAGAGTCCGCCTATGTCTGAATTGCAATTGGTTTGAATTTGAAACTTGATTAAGGAAAACATGTTGAATAAAAAACTATGAGACCAAATGAAAGTGCTAGATATCATAGTTACAAATCTAAATTCAAAAAAATTAGAATTTTATCCTTCATACAAAAAAAATGATGTTGTATATGGTGAGCGTCACTTTTTTAAAATGTTGTATTTTGAAAAAACTAGTTTTCGTGGGAGATAGAAAAAGAAGTGCAATCTGATTCCAAATTTTTTAAAAATATATATATTTAGAATCTACAGACAAAATGTGATGAGACTCTAGTTTTTATCATCTTCAAATTCCTCATGGTTTAGCCGCTATAGGTTCCCGAATGTGAAGATTTAGTTAAAAATAATAATTTCAGTGTCCAGTTTGGCCAAAAATTGTAAATGACTATTGTGGGATCACCCACTAGTATGATGCATGACACTCTGGGTCAAATTTTTGATCGCCTTCAATGTCTCTATGTCAGCACTTTCCTTCGTGACAGAAGACATAACAACGTGCTCATGAGGTGGCCTAGCGAGAGCTCGTCTACCTTGTCACGTAGGATCCGACTGTGCACTGGGTCTATCCTGAGTTGACCCCCCACCTCTCCCTTGGAAATCCCTCATATTAAAATAATTTTGGATTTTGTTAAATATGAACTCACTGTATAGTTTCCTAAGGAGATATTGCAGGACCTCGCAATTGTTGCATAGTGGGTAATCGAAGACCATGTATCACCTATCATAAAACTGGTCCCTAATCTGTTGGTGGTGGCACCAATGGATAGGAAACCTCTTCACATTGAGGGTAAGATTTTGATTTGTGCATGGGTTGGTGAATAATGAGCACAAATCACCTTTTGTAATTTTTAAATCCTTTACATCTTTGTATGATAGTTTATTTGCATAATAATCCCTAGCTGCCCGCCTCCTATCCTGCCATCCAGTTATTTGTTTGCTAATTGAATCTACATTTTTTACCATATCTTTCAATGAATTTGTTAGGGTCATTCTTTCTGCGGTTGAACCATTTGGATCACTCAACCTACTGATCAAATCCTCAATTTGTTTTTTGTTGTTCTCAATTTCACTCATTAAATTTTGTTGAGTGTCAGGAGGGGGTTGAGTGATTGGTGGAGGAGGTTGTTGTTATGGTTGATTTTGATCTTGAGGGTTTGCAGGTTGATTTGCATCTCCTAAAAATTCAAACAAATATATATCAAATTCAACCTAAAACTAACTAATTCAAAACAAAAACCACAAAATCCTTACCTCTCACATCTCCTCGTCGTCGTGGCACCATCGTTGTGAAGAAATATAAATTGTTGGTGAAATTTTTTGTTGAATTTATCCTCCTAGAATGCGAGCATGTAAGTATGGGGGTTTTTGGCCGCGACTACAAGAAAAATACAGTCAAAATAACAATGACAGGTTTTCACTTTTTTTTTGCTTTTCAAAAGTTTTTTGAATGGTGTCCATGAAATTGCTACCCATTTCCATGCACCCTCCCCCCTACTCATTATTTTCATCAAAGTGTGGTCTTCACACTTTACGTCATGTGTCTTCTTGGTGGTAACATTTGGTATGATTTCCTTCAAAAGCATTAACTTTCTTGGCATATGACATTCCTCTTAGTGGTAATGCTATGGCTTGTATTCCCTAAGTTGTGAATATTTTATCCTTGACTAGTCCTCTCTCAGTGACATTAAGCATGATGTTCCCTAAAGTGAGACCTTTCATGAATTAAGAAAAACCCTATTGACTATCTTGATCCTATTTCATTTAGAATTTTTTCATGTCCACCAAGAATAACACAACTTGTTTGCCAATTGAGCCTTTTTTTTCATGAGTGGCTAGCATAATGCAACTTGCTAGACTTGTGGAACCTTTTTTTTTTCATGGCACCTTATCAAAGTTATCAAAGGTATAAATTTTGGTATGGTTGACATATGGGATCGTATAGTCTTGGCATGAATTTCCCATCACCCACCTTTTTCGGGCTCACCTAGTGGATGCTAGGTTTCACTAGCCCTCATGAGTATATTTTATTTGCATAGTGGACAACAAGTTTCACTTGTGAATTCTTTTTTGGAAAAATAGCTAAGGCTTTATCCATACCTATTAGAAAATAATTTGAGGCTTGATCCACCCTTTTTTCCTCTCTTTTCATTTTACATAAATTTTGGCATTGTATGCTTGAGTATCTTGTCTTGCTAATGTATATCATACATATATGTGTGTTCCTTTATACTAATGTTGGTTTTCCATTAGATCTTGATCCTAGGGGCTTGATAATCCTCCTTGATCTTTGTTATCCTATCCCATCAACATTTGTGCACTTAGAACCCTCTTGATGCTTATTTGTCTACTTTAGTGTGAGTTTGAGTGCAAGTTCATACTCACTAAAGTGGGGGCTAAATGTACTATCAAAAAATGTACTCCCTTAGATTTTCACATTATGTTTGCATGCCCTAGTTAATTAGACTTAATTAAGCCTCTAATCGACCCAATTATGCATTTAAAAGGCTATTTTTTTTTCTAAAAGGGGAACCTACATTAACAATCGCAAACATCAAATTACACATCTTTGAAAATGTGTGTCCTAGGTTTAGGGCCTAGGACCCATTCTCCCAAGGGTGAATGGGTCCTCCTTAAGTTTAGGACCTCATTTTTTAATATTTTTTTTATAGTATTTTCATGATTCAAATTGAAATTGAAATTGTTGGCCTTTGATGTTTAATTGACCGAAAATTAGAAAAATACCTATAAATACAAAGTGTTTTTATCAATCAAATCTAACATACCTTATGCAAGCATTCCTAATTTAAGAAAATATCATTGTCAAGGGCATTCAAGAGCATATTTATTAATCTTCTACATTAGCAATCAAGATCAAGATCATCATGTCAAAGTTATTTCTATTCATCCATGTTTTTGGAGCTAACATTGTGATGTAGGTTTCAAGTATTCAAGCATCAAATCAAGCATCCAATCAAGAAATTTCATGCAAGATCTAATATTTGTGATGTGTTAGACTTTAGTCCTCTAAGGGTAGCCATTAAAGGGTTTGATGATTTTCAACAAGCTAGTGTTCATTCATCATTTCTTCCTTTCATTATTACTTCACTTCAAGGTTTAATTTACCAAAATGGAGTTTGGCCAAGGAAAACCCATATTCACCAAAAAAACCATTTTTCCTCTCATTGTGTGTGTGTAAATTTACAAGTGAAGAACGATTCAAGATTAAACAAAAGTGAAATTTTGCAAATTTGTCAAAGTTGTCATCAAAGTTTACAAGACACAAAATCTTACTTGCAAAATTTATCTCCAAATTTTTTGACAATGAGATCCAAAAAATTCAAGAGTGCAAATCTAGGAGTAGAGGACTGTGAAATCAAATTTTTGAGAAATGTAGTAGGATCCATTTACCCTAGGGCGACTCTATCCCAGGAGGAATCTGAACAAGAAATTTTGGTGATTGGTACACATTAATTCACCCTTCTCAAATCTATCAAAATTCTATTGTTTCTGATTATTTTATGCTTTAAATTGATGATTCAACTTTCACATTGCATAATTGAGTTCATTTATTATTACTGGTTTTTCTCCCAAAAGTGCATTTTAGTCATATTTACCCCATCTTGTCGTAAGGAAAAATAGAAAAATATCTCCAATAGGAGTGAATCACCTAAGGGTTGGAATTCAATCCTACCTTTGGTGATCTCTTTTTCCTAATGAAACAAGGAAGATAGGTGCATGCATTCTCCATTTACCCATTTTTTTCGTACACTATTTTCCTTCATTTTAAATGTAACATATAAATCCAATAATATAATGATAACTATGTTAAATGAGATTAATCAGAGATGTACATGTGAGTATACAATGACTCCAACATCAAATCACCAAGATTCGAATAGTCATAAGCTCACAAAATCACTAGTCAAAAGAACCCATAAATAATCAAATGCAAATAACAATAAATAAGTCATGACAAAACATCTTCGAACCTGATCCACTTTGTAGTTCTTTGAACAATGTTTTTGTCAACTATAAGAAGTCCAAAGTATGAGTTTGTATGCACAAGTTATGACCTCTCCAAGCCTAAAAGGAACATTCAACTTCCAATAAAAAAATAACAATTGAAACAAAAAAATCTAGAAAAAACCATTAATACCACAACATAGATTATGAAATCATCTATCTAAGAAGTATAAGAATTCAAAAAATAAACATCCCAGGGGAAAGTTATGCCCCTTGGAATTTATTTTTCTCAATTTGAGTATTAGGTGCAAAACTAGTGGCCCTTGGGTAGCCCACCAATGGTAGTGGTACCACCTGAGCAACGTTGGCCATTGGCCCGAACCCAACCCAAAACTTAAAATAGGTTTAATTTTTAAAAGTTAAAAAAAATTAGGGTGGAATAATTTTTGTATGGGAAAATTTAAAAAAAAAAATTAATTGGGTGAAATTTTAGTGTTTTAGGCTGGCTCCAACCCTGCTGGACCGGTGGTCGAAAGTTGGGGGGCTTAAAGCCCTGTTAGCCCATCCATGCTAACCAACAATTGACAACCACCAGTAGGGGTTGGCACCCCTGTTGGCGGTACTTTCAAGATTTTCAAGGGGGGGAGGGAGGTCAACAAACCCCCAAATTTTTATTTTTTAATTTAAAAACCAAATCGAGTTTTAAGAAAGATTTATCATATGAATTTTAATACAGTTTCTTCAACTAAAAAATATATTTTTTCATTTTTTATTTTTTTGCAAATTAGATGGCCATATGATCAAACAGGGCAAGGGGGAATTTTCTTTAACCAAAATAGGCCAAATTTTATGTTCATCTTCATTTCTTGGGCCTCTTGGATCCAATGGCGAGGTTAGTTTTGTCCCAAGGGGTCATTTGGAACAATTCCCCTACAAAACCCTCATAATGAACATCCAGAAAACCTTTTTTCCAACATTCATAAACCTAGATCTACAAAAATAAGCACAAATGTACAACTCTAAATTTCCAAATCTACAAAAGTAGCCCACACAAAACCCTCATATCTTGCAATGTCTTCATTATTTCCATGAAAAAATTGTATTCAACTATACACTAGATCTACTCCAACAAGGGTTATGCAAAACCATAACTGGATGGCTTTGATACCAAATGTAAGGAAATATGCATCTACCCAAGATAATTTCCACATAACTCAAATAGATAAATGTATGCAAACAAGTATTCAAAATTCATATGTAAAAGAATAGATAACATACCATCAATGATGCCACAAGATGTACCCTAGGAAAATCCTCAAGGGGGAAAAACCCATCCTCCAAAAGCATCCATCACTCATGTATTATTTAGCAATAAACATTACAATACATATTTAGAGTCCTCCATGAACACCTTTGAAACATCAAGCCCTCTACAAGTACTCCATGTGAACAAGCATGTAACCAAACATCCCATTCCATGCTTCAACCCTCACAAAAGCTAACAAGAGCTAACCTACCAACCTTAAACAACTACCCATGTGTTTTCTTTTATAGAAACAAGCTCATATAAAATGACCTTGAGTCGTATTACATAAAACCATGTGACTAATAGCATAAGCTTATAAAACCATTAACCCCTCATTTAATATTGGTAGTAATTTTTCCCAATATTAAATATTTTTCCCATGTTCAACCTCACATTAAATATTTAACCCAATATTACATACAACACATAAAGTGACCCCAAGAATGCTAGACCCATATTATGTACGCATCCCTAGATCTCCTAGGTGTACCACATAATAAATAAATATTACATTAATAACATTATGCAAGGTGGACAACACACCTTTTCCTCACATCTTTGGCTCTCATTAGGTTGTTATTTTTCTTAATTGTGGGTAGTATTTAGGGAAAATTTGCATTCCCTTATTACGCATGATTAAATGACACATCTAACTATATTCTTAAATTCTTATCATATTATAATATATTTTTTACTATGTTTACATGCTTAATCATGGTCATGTATTTCTTTCCTTACCTTAGATTCCCAAGTAAGTGCAAGAAGTTGGGTCCACTTTTTGTCCAAAAACTAGAAGTGTTTTTCCTTAAGATTAATCTTTTCTTTAGTTAGAGTAGAAATTTGAAGCACTTACAAATATAATCTTAACATGGTTCAAATATATGAAATATATGTTTTGTGTGTAGTTTTAAAATATGTAATTTATTCTAATACACAATGATAAAAGATATTTTTAAAGGACATGTACAAAAATGAGTTTTCTAAAATTCTATGTTTTGAGCCAAAACATGCATTGTGTACATCCAACATAATTTGACCTAAATAAAGTATTTTTCTATATCCTTTTGGGAAAAGATGTGTATTATGGTGAAGTTTGGTTAAGATATAATTTACTATTACATATGTGTGTGTGTGTGTGTGTGTGTGTGTGTGTGTGTGTGTGTGTGATTAATGATTTATTGGTCATAATTTCTATTTTTGAAAACCCCTCATGTACAAAAAATATAATTTGAGATAAAAAAATCATAAAACTAGTTTTATTTTTCTTTGTGTAGAGAATGATGTCTAGATTTACAACATTTTTTTTTTTTTTAAAGTTCAAACATCAAAAGTTATTAAAAATATACTAAAACCTATCATTTCAAGTATACAAATAAATTTCCTTAAACATAAATTAATAAATAGAAAAATATCTCTAAGAATAAAAAAATACATATTTGAAAACTATACATCATAATTTATAATGAATTTACATTTTGTCAACAAAATATTTTAAAAAATTATTAGCAATATTTGTAAAATTAGGTTTTATATTATTATTTTCATGGTATTGTACTTGTAGACCTAGGGTTGAGGGTTGGGTTACAAGGCCTAAAGTAATAGAAAAATGTAGGTTTCAATTTTATGAAACGTGGACATGCTCTAAAATGAGTACCCATTATATATGTTCTCACCTTCAATTGGTTTCTTTTAATATATAGGTATGCGTTTAGGTTTGGGAACCCAATCCTAAATGGGTATGCATTACTATCAAGATTTTTTCCATTAAGAGCCCTTGCACTAAAAATGGACTCATTATCTTGATTTTACCCTCTTTGAATCCTTTGTATGAAACCAATTGAAGGTGAGAATATATATCACTAATGTTTGTTTTGTGGATATTTTTTTATTGATAATCAATAATTAGTCCCATATTTAATGGACCTTTCTCAATATTTTTATATTGTCCTAATATTTTTTTTATTAGAATCCTATTAGATTTCTTCTTTGTCAAATTTGTACCATTTTTTACTAATATGTAGTCTCTTGGTTCCTTTATCCTTAAATTACCATTTTTAAATATAATTTTCAAGCAAGTTCTAACATGTTTCTAATGATTATTTTGAATGTGTGATAGATGCTACACATTGTGTATTTTTTATTGTGTAGATTTTGTATACAACAATTATTTTGAGGAGTTTACAAGAATCATCATCCATATTTATAGGCACAAAGTGTTACAAAAATATTTACCTTCCATGTTAACTACTTTTACTTTAACATGCATCCTCATATTTATTTTCTTGTATGTCAAAGTGGAAGAAAAGTGTAATAATATATTATTGAATTAAATTTAGTTCATTTAATTAATTTGATTCATTTGAGTCATCACTCATCCCTAGGAACTAATTCTAATCCTAAGATCCACTATCCACTACAAGGTGATGAATTGACCTAAGCCACTTTTGCATGAGCTGATCTAAGTCTCAATTTTTAATTTCTTCCTAAATTTTTAAATAACCCTTACCAATGTTTCCCTAGTATCCATTATGAGCTAACCTACCACATATTTTTTATGGATTTGTGTGCATTTTTTTATTATTTAATAAATATTCCTAATTCATTATCATAACCTAATCATAGATCTAGGAACATTCATTGTAAATCCATAGAGACTACAAAAAAAAACATCAAAATTTACCCCACATGTTTACATCATGCTAAGAATAATACATGGGGAAATAGCATGAAAATGGGGGCTAGAAAGGGAAATTGAGTGACCACTATTATTTTAAAATCAACAAAATTTAAACTTTGACTATTCTTGCACTTTAAATTTAAAGATTACTTAAAGGAGAAGAATTGTATAATTATCAAATCTAGTTTCTAAATTGATAACCATTTTTAATAATGAAGTATAAATAGATCAAGTGATTAAATTTATAAGAGGTTCTTATTCTTTTTCACTAAAATATAACTAGTTTCGTTATTTTATTGCATAATATATCTATATTACGTCGATAGATATTTACATTGGGTGCAAACTTACTATCATTGATGTTCCACATAATTTGGATGGAGTTATCCATGAAATGTGGAAGCATGCTAAGATGTTGAACTATTAGGCAAAGTGCCTTTAAAAAGTGTTAATGGATTTGTTATAAGATTTTCTAAACTTTGAAGAATATGCAAATGCATATACAAGGCTTGCCAATGGTTTGACAAAAAACCTCAAAACTAACTCCCCATGGATCTCTCTATCTTGTCATGCCTCCCCATTCGTCACATATCTTCCACTTAATATTCTTTCCTCACTCACAAGACATTGCCACCTAATTTAACTCTACCTCTCCACTATTAGCATGAATCCTTGTTCCTTTCCTCGCTCACAAGGCATTGCCTCCTAATTTAACTCTTAACTCTCCACTTTTATCATTAATCATTGTTCCCCTAAAAGATTGAGTTGTTACAAACCACTTCTAAACTTAGAAAATACGATTTTCCTACCTCCTAATTCTAAGGAATAAACTTGCATCAAATGACATTAAATCAAGCTATTTTGATATCTTCGGGTCACTTCTAGGCTTCTCTTATAGATTTATTTCCTATATCTTAAGAATGCCAAGTTTATTTTCTACATTGGCTTCGTCTACCCACTCTATCTCTAGACACCTCTCCCTCTCTCTTATTCTCCCTCACTGTCTTCCTAGAGCTCTATATCTATACCTCTTCACCTCTCTATCCCTATCTCTCCATATTTATTCTACCATCTATTTGTTTATATCTATCTTGTCATATCTCTATCTTCCTCTCTATATTTATCCTCTATCTATCTCTCCAGGATGATGTTATGTAGGCAAAGAAGATCCTCCCCATTATCGGGCTTCTAAAGATTCCAACAGTGAATATGTCCACCATTGCAATGATATCAGAAGAAGTAAGGAAGGATTCCCCATTCGTAGAAAAAATGGCTACAAAAGAGATTTGTAGCATAATCCCAATCCATTTACTACATCCTATAATGGATATATGCACCTGTTAACTCACTTTGGTCATGTGTTGTAATAATTAATAGGCTACCAATGCTTATCATAGTCTAGGTAACAGAGTGCCTAATTGGTCCCGATGATTGATATCATCAAGCACATGGTCAGGGTTTAAGGGTGTGCATACCCGATGGTGATAAAATATCAGCTCCTGCTCTCTGAAACACCAAGCTCTATATTCTCAATTTCTATGAGTTTTTGAAGAGGTGGATGAAACATCTCTATTTGGGCCACCTTAAGTGATCTACTTCCCACTTTTTTTCAAATTTATGAATATCTTACAATAGACACTAATAAGCTCTTGAAAGATACACAATGTGACCTTCAGATTGAAGAATAATGTCATCGAACAATTCAAATCTATATTCATAGTAATCCAAAGCTGATGGGTGAGCTCAATTGAATTCAAGTGATTGTTTAAGAAATTATATAAACAAATATAAAGATTCAAGCTTTAGGCAAAAAAAGTAATTTACCACAAGATATTATTTATTTTTGCTATAGAAAACCTAGTTTTAGAGGTCCAGGAACTTGTAAAAAATGAAAAAAGGGAGAGTACGAGAAACAACGGAGGCATGGCTTAAACAAGCCTAAATGCCAACAAAAAGAAATAGCAGAGATACAAAGTGCAACAACCAGGGAGACCAGCTGCACTAAGCAACCCTGTCTTGATTGACCAATATTTGAGCAACAAAAGGGATTCGCTCAGACCACTCCTTGAAAATGCATCCAGACCGCTCCTTCAAGCACACACCTTCATTTGTAGCCCAGTTTGCAACGTTATTACTAGACCTGCCAATATGAGAAATATTCACCTCTTCCAGGCTATTCAAAAGGAATCTAGCTGCCTCAATGATCACAATTAATATCCAATTATGAACAACCCCATCTTGCATAGCTTCAATGAGAAATTTGGAGTCTCCTTCAACCCATAGTTTTCACCAACCTTTCTCTTTAGCTATCTTTAACCCCCGCAACAGAGCCTTGGCCTCAGCCTAATTGTTGGAGTCAATACAAAAATATTCTAAATAGAGAAGCAAGGGGGTACCTGAGGCATCCCTAAATACCCCTCCACCCCTAGTAGAGCCTAGATTCCCTTTGTCTGCTCCATCAAAGTTGAGCTTGAGCCAACCATGATTTGGTAGAGCCCACTTATGGAGAAAATTTATCCTTGCAACAGGGACATTAGCAAGCGCGAACCAATGATAGTTGGGCCAAGCATTGGCCCACATTTTCTCAAAATATTTTAACTCCCAATCATCTTGTTTGTGGATGCCCCCTAGCTCTGCCATGGTGCAAACAATCTTATCTTATATCCTATCTATAGACCTTTCCTCATCTTTAAAGATGCGTCGATTTGTCTTAATCTAGAGGGTCCACACAATCACTGCTGGAGCCATCTCCCAAATTAACTGTAATCCTGGGCTCACAATCTTATGTGCCCAAGAATCCAAAAGGCTAGGCACATTTTTTTGAATTACCCAAACCAAACCCCACTTAGACAGAAAGTGACACCAAATTTTCAAAGACACTTCGCATTGCCCAAACAAGTGATTGTTGCTCTCCTTCTCCTTCCTAAACATAATACACCAAGAGGGGCTAACCTTACCCATTAACTAAAGCCTGTCCCAAGTAAGAGCACACTTCCTCCAAGCTATCCAAAGGAAGGCATTCATCTTCGGGGAGCCAAACTTGCACCAAATCTTGCTGCAACCTTTAGAGGATGCCTTATCACAGTAGGTATTATAGGTTCTCTTGACAATAAAAATACCTCTACCATTTCCTTTCCAAACAAAATTATAATTTTTAGCCTCCCCAACAGTGGCAATTTATTTAGTTTCTCTTGCAGCTCTTCACAAACTAGGCGCAGAGCATCAATAGGGGTCTGTAATCATTTCCAAGACCTGAGAGGGGGGATGCCCTGAATGTAATCAATGACCCAATCCCCAAGCATTGCTTCAAAATGATTCTTTAATGGGATGTAGGGCTGATGCGTTCCAAGAGCTTTATCCTGTAGCCAAGGTTTTGTCTCTCCAAAAGATGATTTTATCACGCCTGCCTAGCTGCCATAACAAATCAGGTCTCAAAACCTCAAACCTTTAGAAAATTCCAAATGCTCAAGCCATTGGGTAGCTCACAAGTGAACAAGTTTTCAACATTGTTGTTTAGATATTTAGCCTGTAAAATCCTGCTCCAAATTTTTTCACTTTCCGCATAAATCCTCCAGGCCAGTTTTGTGCCCAAGGAAAGATTCATATCCTTGCATTTCCTTATTCCTAAACCCCCTTTCCTAGTCGGCCTGCACACCTCATCCCACTTAACTAGATTATATTTTAATTTCTCCTCACTTCCCCTCCAAAGGAAACTCCTTTTCACACCTTCCAGGTATTTCACCACCTTGCTGGGAATTTGAAAAACTTACATAGTGTAGACTAGCACCGCCATTAAGGAAGCCTTGTTGAGGGTGATTTTTCCTGCCAATGTGATCCATTTTCCCTTCCAGGAGGCCAACATCGATTGTATACAATTGGAAACACTATTCCACCCTCTTTCAGAAGTGCTAATACTGATCAAAGGCATACCGAGGTAATTTCTTGGGAGGCAGTCTATTCCAAATCCAAGGATCCTTTTAATCTCTATCCTCTCGAGGCACCTCTCCTTCAAGAAGAAGATTCTAGATTTAGTTGTGTTTACCTTTTGACGAAATGTAGCCTCATACTTACTTAGAACTCTTTTGAAGGTGTTGGCTTCTTTGGCTTTGGCCTCACCAAAAAAAAGGATGTCGTCCATGAATCGAAGATGGGAGATATTGTCTGAGGCCCCTGAGACTTGCAGCCCAACCAATCTGCCTTCCCTCAAAGCCTTCTTCAAATGTCTTCCCAAGACCTCTGCCACTAGAAGAAAGTGGAAGGGGGATAGTGGGCCCCCCTAGTGCAACCCCCTCGTGGTAGAGAAATTTTTTGTAGGTACCCCATTCACCAAAATAGCATAAGTAGGAGTCGAAATGCAGCTGAGTACCCAACTATACCAAGATTCATAAAACCCAAACTTTCTCATAACCTTGATCAAGAAATCCCACGGGACTTTGTCGTATGCTTTATGCATATCTAATTTGATGACCATAGCCTCTCTCCTCCTGAGTTGAATAGAATGAATAGCCTCATGAGTTATGATGATGCCATTTGCTATCTGCCTATCCTTTAAGAAACCCCTTTGTTCTTCGGAGATGATGCCATTCAGGCACACCCTCAGCCTGGAAGCTATTGCTTTCAAGACGATCTTATAATTTACATTACACAAAGCAATTGGTCTGTAGTGATCAAAGTATGATGGATCCTTAACCTTAGGGATCAGGGCTAACAAAGTAGTGTTCGAAGACTTCAAAATTGCTTTACACATTCTGCATTCTTCTATTGCCCTCCAAACATCTTCACCCACCAAATGCCAATATCTTTGAAAAAACTCTGCCTAAAAGCCATCCGGTCTGGGGGCCTTACTAGCTCCAAGAGAGAAGACAAATTTTTTGATCTCCTCTTTAGAGAAGGGGGATAAAAGGAGGTCATTTTGTGCTTTAGTAATGAGCTTAGGAATACAACCGAGCAAATCCTCTTGGGAAAGGAGGTCTTGTTCCACAACGGAACCCAAGAGATCACTGAAATATCTCATTCCTTTGCCTCTAATAGCATTAATATCTTCAAGAAGGACTGATAAGATAGGGTTGGATGGAACAATAATTGTTCCATGCTCTGGATCTTGGCTAGCAAGATCTCCTTGGTGTCTTAACCACCTTAACCTTTAGGACCTTCTCTTAGGTACCCTTGGTTCCCCTGGCCAACCCCACTACCATCTCAATTCCAATCTACCAAGCCACCCTTGGTGCACTGCTCTTACTCTTCCCTTAGCCCTTAATCTTCCCAAAAGACTAATAACCTCCAATAGCTAAAGTTTAACCATGCAAGGGTGTAGAGATGTTTACAAAGGCTTCAAACCATCTCCCTAGGGTCCTTGACAATCCACCATACTCCATTTACAATTCGCTTCCACCAAACCCTCAGTTAGGGTTTATTAGGCTACTAGCCCAAGAGCCCAATTAGGTCTCTATCTCCAAGCAAACACACTAATATTCCAAGGTTACCAAAGAACACTGAATTTACTCTTGGGGTTCTTGTTCTTCTTGTTTGTCACTTGAATAATATAGTGGTCCTGACCTCCATCTGCCCGTTCAATTCCTCAAACTGGAACTGATGAAGAACTTAGGTATTTTTGGGTCTTTTCCCTGTCTTCTTGTAGACTATTAAGGTTTTCCCTCACCAAATAGGTTGATGGGGCTTCCTCCTTCTTATTCAACCTTGGCAAGGCATTCACCTACCCCCTCCACACCGTGAATTGCCAGGAGATAGTCACCCCTGCCAGTTAAGTGCTTTGCACTTCCTATCTTTCCTAGCCAGGCACTGTCAAGATCACCTAGGAGAAGACTTTTTCCATGCTTCCCTGACTCCTAACCACTCCTAATCCTAATCCATATATAGACATGGAGCCTAATCATAGTTCCCAAGGCCCGTACACAAGGTACATTGGGATTGTAACTAGATCTCCATCCTTTACAAACTGACTGTCAGGTCAACAACCTAAAAGAAACAAATTAACTAAACAAACAACGCCTGCAAATCAATAACACAACCTAGATTCTACCACAAAAACTTAGAACACTGTTTACACCACAAGCTACATCAATTTACAGAGCCATGATTGCTCCTGATCACACAAATTGAAACCATAACACAAAAAATTATACAATTCTTCTCACTGTCCACACTAGCATTCATGAACTTTCCACATTACCAAAAGCTTCCAACCTTCCAACAGGTCGAGACACACCTTATAAAGGTTTCCAAATCAATTAAGCTCGAGCCTAACTATTCCATGGCCGCTTGTGGCTTTCCCAATAGGCCTTATTTGCAAAAGTTTGAAAAAAACTAACACCTAGGAGGGTCTACAAAGGTCATAATTTCTCCTTGTAGCCGAACCCCAATCTAGCAGATGGTCAACATGACCTTTATGAGCATAATACCTGACCTCAAATGCCTCTAAGGCACAAACACAAAGAATGGAAGGAGTTTGGTACATTTGATCTAAAACAAATTGTTAATTCTTGACCTCCTAGTTAACTCTCCTAGATGCACTTTGGGGTGCTCCTGCACCAAGGACATTATGAGGCTTTCTAATTTTAGTGATCTTGTTGTGTTGTCTTCTTATTTTTGTGGACAGCTGAAAGAAACTTGAATTTTTTTCACCCTCACATAGCCAGTGCACCTTATATTTCTGCAACCAAAAAATTTCTTCCATCCTTAATAAGCTATTAAGGTTGTCTAAAATTTTAGTTTCCTTTAACTTGTAATCAAGTGTATACCCATGCTTTGAAATAGACCCCTCCACTTCTTGTAATTCAGACTCCACTTTTCTTTTGTTTACAAACAAGTTACCCATAGCCTCCATGTTCCATTCCCTAGCCCTCTTCTTAACTTCTTGCTACTTTTTGTGAACATAATACCTCCTACAACCTTTGACCTCAAGGTGCCACCAACTTCCCACAAGGTCATCAAAATCTGGATGCTCATACCAAAAAGCCCCCATCTTAAAAGGGATACCCTTTGGCTTATTGGGATTGCTTAAATGTAGAGAGATGGGCCAATGATCAAACCCCCCAAACTATAGAAGTTCAGAGTAAAAGCCTCCTAGCTCCAATAGCCACTCAGATTTGAAGAAAAAATGATCAAGTCTGCACTTAATGTTGTCTGTGTCCAGCCTTTTATTTCTCCATGTGTACCACTCGGATTTAGGCTTGATGTCTACCAAGGTAGGTTCATCACAACAACATCCAAAGGTGGTCAACCTATCACTACTAATCAACTTGCCACCCCCCTTGTCCTCACGAGCCAAAGTAGTATTGAAGTCGCTCCCAACCACCCAATTATCCATGCTATGGTTGCGTCTGAAAGAACACAGATAGTTCCAAGCCACTAAATTCTTTGGCTGAGAGGAGGGACCATAAACATTTTTCACCAATGCATGACTGTCCTCCCTAACATCCTTGCACCTTACGGAGAGGAAGAATTGAGTGGCCTCTACCAACGTGCCACATATATTGTTTTTGTTCCAAAGGATGGCTAGCCCACCAGCTGAGCCTACAACACCAAAGGAAGCCCCATCCCCATTTCTCCAGATCCTTTGCAGTAAATCCTTAAACTTTTCTTCACTGACTTTAGTTTCCTGGATAAGCACAATATTAGGTGCTTCAATCTCAATGAGCCATTTCAAGAGACGACATTTTTTAGGGCCATTGAGGCCCCTAATGTTCCAACTGATGTACTTCATTATGAACCTACTACAGGGAGTTGCTCGCCTCTAGGGGTAATGAACTTCCTCATCGAGACCTGAGAGCCATTCTCAAGGTTCGACAGAGCCTTGGATTTGGCCTTGGTCACTTCTAACTTCCTTCCCTTGCTTTTGGAACCTCCAACGTCAATGGAAAGCGTGGATTTTCCCCCAAACTTTTTAGTTCTCCTGGTGGCCATGCTCCAACCATTCTCCATGTCGTCACACGAGCTTTCTTGTTCATTGCTAGAAATTTCCATAAAATCCTTAGGAGAGGTAGGAGAGCGTCAACCTTCCTTATCGCCCATTGTAGATTTGACTGCCTGGGATTCAATATTTTCCAAACAATCAACAGCCTTCGGTGGAGGAGGTGTTGTTACTATGTTTTTGCAAGGGGGTGGGACTAGATTGGGAGTGATAGCTAGCCCAGCTGCAGACAATGGGGTGAATGGAGGACATACCAACTCTTTGCTTGAATCGATCATACCACAGTTCAGACCAGCCCCATCAGCTTGGGGGCGGAGTGATTCCACACCATTGCTTTTGGCACCGATGGAATCCACTAGGGTTATCCTATCACTATTATGCTTTGTAGGTAGAGGGACCTTTGACTGCCTCTTAAAAGAGCAGAACTGGGCAACATGCCCTAACTTCCCGCATCTGAAACAATTTATAAGCAACCCTTCATATTCAACCATCTGCTTGCATATGCCCAAAACCGAGGAGAACCTCAGCAAAAGTTTGATCGGCTGGTTGAGGTCAATCTAGGCACAAATTCTTACCCATTCTTGCATCCTCTCATCACCGACAGGCACTTCACTTAAGATAAAACCTCCTAAAGAATTGCCGATCAATTTGTAAATCTCCTCCGATCTAAGTTCCACTGGGAGTTTGTGAAGCCTTAGCCATATGGGTACCCTCTTTATCTGCTCCTAGCGAGGGTCAAAACCTGAAGTCCATTCTCGCACAAAGAGCCCAACATTCCCCAGAAACCACGGGCCACCCCCCAAGAACGAGTCTCGCTCAGCTTCGAAGGAGAACACCATTTGAAAAAACCCTAGCGACATAAAGCTAATGTCCGGAGCCAAGCCACACGAATGAAGTTCACACCACTTTTTTATTTGGTCAAGGGAAGGCCAAATCCCCATGAATTTGGCTATTACCCCCGTTTGCTTAAGGCATTCAACCTTGGACTAGAGGAGATGGTTGGGGATGACTATATCCCGAGCTTCCTCTGAGACGACAAGGTAGATATTCTTCACCGCTAACCTAGCGCAACCATTCATAATGTCTCCCTAAATAGAGCAACGATTGGCCTCCACAAACAAATTGTCAAGACTGCGCGCCCCCTCAGACACTTCCATGTCTGCTTCATCGTCAGTGCGCTTGCCCTAGGTTGCACCGAAAAACTCCCACGTTTTCAGCCCTTCGCTGGTTTCGCTCATCTTGAGTTTATGAAGCACGACAAGATGTTATTAATTATACTTACAACACACATTATATTACTACCATTTCATCATACTACAAGTACCATTTTTTCTTATTATATTATTTTTAACATAACTATCCATTTACCTATTAGCAATTATATTTAGCATCATTTTTTTATTATCTATATTTATATTTAAATATATATGATTAATTATTCATGAATAATAGATACCATATATAAATAATGAATATATTTATATATATTTAATTTATTCATTATCTAAAGAAATAACATAAATGAATAAAAGAATCTTCCCTTTTTTCTTAAAAAGTAAAAATTAATCTTACGTATTACCTAAGATTTATTGCCTTTGTTTTTTAGAATCCTTTTAGAATCCTCTTAAGTCTTAAGTTAATAGATTCCCACCTTTCACGGGGAGGTAGGAAATCTTTCTCATATTTTCTTACGTAACACGTTTTAGATCTTACTGTATACTACTCACATTAATATTAATAATGATACATTTCCGTCAGCCCATTGTTAATCTTGGTTTCCTTATGCGTATGAACAAAAGTTAGCTGCCAGTACCTTTAGTAACTATTCTTTCTTATGCCATCAACATAATGACCTATTACTATTCTTAGCACGGTATTATTCACATGTTAAGATACTAATATTTTATGTTAAGGTACTAAAATTACTTTCAATGTTAAAACCTAGATACGGAGATCACATGTTAATTACGGCGATAGAATAAATTTAGTGCATTATTTTATTTTCATTTCCGCTCAAGCATGAAGGCAAACAAAAAACGATAAGGGAATTTTTTTTTGCCGAGTTCATTGACCCTCAAATTTGACACCTATGTAGTGGTATTGAATATTTAGAATTGGTTGATGCTTTTTTTCGTCGTCAAATACATTTTAATGTACACGTATAGAATGTCCTAGCAATAGAACGTCTATCGACGTAATAAATAATAATTAGGAATGCTCTCTCTTCTTATTAGTTTATTTTAAAGTATATTTTTAAGACTCTTTAATAGAAATTTAATTAAGATAATGTAGTTTGTGACAATTTTTAAAATTTTAATTAACTTTATTACTATTAATTAAACACATCTTAAAAAGTGCATCAATAACTATGTTCTTGTAATTTTCATAAATTTTTTTATTAACGATTAACTTTTATTATATATATATATTGAAGCATAGATACTGAGCATATATATTTCTCAAGTTTGAATTAATGGATCAAGAAATATGATAAAATGTAATACGAGTATTTTGCATCATATGAATCTATACTAATAAATGTAAAAATAAATAAATTTTAATTTTAATTTATTCAATTTATAAAAAAATATATAATTAGAAAGATAAAACTAGGTTGATGTTGTAGTGGTGTTTTAGGAAAATTTAGTGATGAACATGTAATGTTAATCATGGTAAATATTTAATATTTTAAGTTGATTTTGATTAGTTTTTGCCCCCATCTCCATTCACATAATGTAGACATGGAAAATGTACAAGTTCGTTTTGGCACACTTGATCCCGATTACTAACAACGTTTCCTCTCAAATCAAATTCTCAGCATTTCATCACTGTCTATCATTTAATTCAATACTTATTGGATTAAGTTTGTCACCTCCTTTGATTAAATTAATCAATTTAATTTAATTAACCTTACATTTCTATTTAATTAAATAAATCATTTTATTTGATTAAATTATCTAAAGTCCTCTGATTAAATTAAATAAATTAAACCTTATTTGATTTAATCTAATACTTCCCCCCTCAATTAAATAAATCAAATCATTTATTTAATTAAACCCTTCCTCTCAATTTGATTTAAATCAATTCATAAATTTAAGTCTAAATTGTCATATCTCCTAAATTCCTCATTAAATTAATCAAATATTTGATTAAGTTAATCCCTCTCCTTAAAATCTTCTAGAGAATGCAAGTTGCACAATAAATCAATTACTTTGATTTATTAATTCTTCTATTTTCCCTCACAAAGCATCAAAAAGGGAATATTCCTCTTTTGAATTCAAAAAGGCCAAATGGACTTGGTCCTTCCAACAAGGCATTTAAAGCCTCTTACATGTCCTTGACCTTGAGCTAAGTGACAATAACTTCATTTATTTTCCCTCTTCAACAAGTCATTTCTCAAATTTGAAATGCCACCTAATTGCATTTATTGGCACTTTGGCCAAAATGTGCTCATTCCTCGTCCAATCACATGTGGATAAGTAGCACAATGCCATTTGATAATATTTTATCCCACATTGCTCAATCTTGTTCATTCTTCCAAGATTGCAATCTATAAATTGGAGACCCTTCTCCTCAATCTTCATCCACAATTTACATGCAAAGTTACTCTCTTCAATTGAGAACTAATTTTGCTCATTGCTTCCAATCATCCATCAATTTTCATAGACATTAACAAGATTATGCTCAAATCTCTTTGGAGATTTGACCATTGATTCAACCAACTCACATTTGCACATCGGAATTGGGAAAGGGCCAATTGCAACATATTATTGGCACCAATTCCCCCATAGGATCATCATTTTGTTTACTTAATTAGGACTAACTTTCATCTATTTTAGTTGTTCTTCCTTTGTTCCTATTTTAAGTTTATTAACAAATGGATTTTATGGGGAATCCCTCATTGTTTGCTTGCATTTAGATCTAACACTAATAATGTTTGTCATCTTTGTGCTATTGCAGGTTTAAGAGTTCACACATATCCATGTTTGTATAATGTATTGGATATTTTTTCATTACTATTAAATTGCTCCACATAAGGGCTTGACTAAAGGAAAATAAAATCTTGCAAGGCACAACATACTCGGAACATATACTATAGTTATCAATTTTATATCAAATCCACTTTCATATATTAAGTTCAATTCCATACACCAAATTTAATTTTGCATGCATCAATTTGAACCAAAGTGAAGTATAATTAGATAACAAATACATAACCATTCATCTTGACAAATATTATTTTTTCTACATATTGACAAATCAATTCTCAAAATCTTAGACAATAAATATCTCCTTTCAAATTTTGAGCTAAAATTCACATTTAAATTATATAATTTTATAATATATGCTTCAAAGTTTATTCTTTGACTGCAAACCCTAACACATAAATTTTCTATTATTCAATTGTCAAACTATTTATTTTTATTGCAAATATAGATTACTATTCTTAATTCAAAATAAACTTATAAATTAGCCACCTCATATTTTAAGGATTATTAACACTTTATATTTAATATATAATTAATGAGATTATATATTTTATATTGATTTATAACTATACAATTTATAAACATTATTTATATCTATTAATAAATATACTTGAATATAAGAAGAAAAAAAAAAACTTAGTATTTGGTCAACTTTATTATTTATTATATTTAAAACTAAAATACTATTCCAATATTTACAATTGATTTCTTTTTAGATACTATCAAAGTCTTTTAGACCAGACTGGATTGTACAACCCACAGATATGAATCATTCAAGTCCTTTATTTGTTAACTGCAACTTCCTTCAATGCTCACTAAATATTTTCCAAGACGTCAATGACGACGCTTTCACACGTAACGTTGATAGTTTCGCAGGTAGATAGAAATGAAAACTAAATAGATTTATGTTAGGTTTTCAATGGCAGATATCTAAAAGCTAAATGCAGATTTTATCAAATAAACCAGAAGTAAAACACACAGAAAAATAACACAGAGAATTTAACGTGGTTCACCCAATGTGGGCTACATCCACCAAACCGCAGCCATCCAATGATATTATTAACCAGTGCAAAACCCTATTAAAATATCGCGAATAATCGTCTGTTTCTTATGATACTGTAACTCTATACCAAACCCTTTATAAATTAGGGTTATACAAAATCGGGGTTTTTTCCCTTTTTGTGATTTTTCCCTTTTTTGGTAATTTTGTGAAAAAGCAGGCCAAAAATTTTTCTCGGGGGCTACCACCGCCGAACCCCTGCCCGGGGCCCGACCCAGCCCCGGACCCCGATGAGGATACATGAAGAGTGTACAGTATAGAATGATCAGTCGCCACATACCAACAATTTATAATATATCTAAACTAGTACAGGTCGGAACTCAAGTGGGTCGATTCAAATATTGTTTCTTTCCTTCTCACAAATAATGAAAGACATTGACTGATGATAATGTGTAATGGGAAAGCACTGACTTACAGGCTCTTCCAGTGGGTTCTAGATATACATTAATAACTTATTCATTAAGATAATTGCTCCTTTCACACATAAACTGCCGGCTGTCGGCCGAGGATGTAACGTGCCGAATGCTTACATTAGGAACAAATCTGCATGTTTCAAATTGAAAATTAGAATACACAACGAAATAAAGAATTATTATTCATAAGTCATATGTTCTCAACATAAAATAAACATCATATACAGTCGTATTATTATTATGTTTATAAAAAACCAAACACAGAAGAGAAAGAAGAAACACAACAAATCTAAAATCAACACTATAATATTTATTTATAATATTTTATCTTAAAATAGTTGAGTTCTATTGTTTTAAAAGAGGGCAGTTAACAACCACTTGTATCCTTCAGAGAACTTCAAAAGTAACTAGACTATTACTTGAACAATGCTAATTTTATTAAGAAAATTGGTGTCTTTAATGCAAATTTTTTTCCATCATGTCTTATCCTTTCTATTTCTCATGGAGTTAATTAGTGTCTATGCATGTTTATTAGATACATGTATGTTATACATTTATGAGCTCTATTATGAGCTTAAGATTTTCACGAGTGATGGCCATCAATCTAGCAAGCATATATTATGTATTAGTGATGCATGTTGTATAATGATTACAAGAATGAAAAGTGGATGTCTTAATGCACATTAAATAGTTATGATAATATTTCATTTTATTCTCACTTTGGCTTCTACTTTTTTAACATATTTTAGTGTACATTAAGAAATCCACTTTCACTATTTTCCTGACCAAATTTTCAAATTTCTTGATCACATCTAGATTATTCTCACTTACCTATACCTACCTATCAGTTTTTTGATTGTTTTTTAGGATGCTAATGTGATGCATGCCCATTGTGCTATTATCTTGTGAGTTTACCAAATCTAATTGTTCGCATTTCTAGTTCAGTTTTCTAATGCTATCTATCATAAAATTTTATACTAAAGAAGCATCTTTTAGCTGAATTTGATCCTTCATATGTGAAAAGAACTTGAAAAATCAATATTAGATTTACTTCTTCTCCAACAACCCAAAAAAACTATTCTTTATCGTCTCTTCTCTCTTTGTTACATACTCCATAACTAAAGTTTATTCAAGGAAAGAAGTTGATGTATTACCTTAATATCTTCATGCTCTTATTCTCTTCCTTTAACTTGGTTGGTAATGTAGTTAATAAATTTTATCTTCTTATATTGATTGTGTTACAAGATTTTTCTCTAGAATTTTTGTTCTATTTATTTGAAAAATCTTTTGAAGTTTATCACTATTTCATTGTTGAATATACACACTAGAGTGTAGTTCCTTGTAGACTAGGAATTTTGCACTTAATATGTTTTATTTTAGCATTTGTGTTCTTTATCCTACATGCACATAGGCTAAACATATATAATCAATTTATATTTTCTATTTTGACTACTTATAAAAGTTGAAAGATTAAAATAAAACTTTGACAATTCTTGATAAGCTTCCAATTAGTCACTGAAAATTTTGTATCCCTAGCTATAAGTTATTTTTGGAAATTTTTCTAAAACAAATTCTTGCACTATCTTTATCTCTTCCTTTTTTTTTCTTTGAAACAACTAGTTTGATATTGATTTTAGTTTTTTTCTACAATTCTACATTCTCATATTTATATCTTATTTTGTTTGGACACTGACACTTGACTAGGATGGAAACACACCATGTGGATGTTCACATAATTCGATAGCATCCTAGACAATGTGATATGTACTTTACCAAAACTTTTCTTATTTATTTTTGTTCTTACTTTTATATTCAATTCAAAATTCAAAATTTTCTTTTGTACAATTGTCAAATTTATAACCAACTTGTAGATTTAGCTTCAAAAATACATTGTTTCTTAATTTAAATAATATTAGAATAATTTTGGTTATTTTATATTCTTTCCATTATGTGATAGCAACAAAAACTTATTGTTTCAATCTAGTTAAATTATAGTGTAAAACTAAACTTTCACACATAAAACATATCGTAATATTTTAAATTTTTAGTCAAGATGAGATTTTTGATAATTCAATAATGTAAACTTTTTTTCTTGAAACTTGACATATTCAATATTTTAAATTGAAAATTATAATAAATGAAAAAAAAAATTATTACTCATAAGTCTTAATTTCTCCAACTAAAAAACATCACATAAAGTTTGGCTATTCTTGCCCCCAACAAACTAAACAAAAATTATTTTTATACATAATCAGACATAAGAGTTAAGAGAGATTAGAAACATAACAAAGCTATTTTAAATTCAAGAAAGTAAAAATATTTAAAAATGAAATCTCTATCTCTTACCCACTAAAATTAGTTGTTGTTAACATAGACTACTTGTAACACTATGCAACTCTTTATTTATAATAATTATGCTCACCTATTTCTTTGAAAGAGGTTAGTTAATACCTAATTTTATCTTTAACATAAATAAACCATAGATTTCTCAACTATTTGTTGAACAATACCAATTTTATTAAGAAAAAATGTAGTCAATGAAAAACATGAGGTTTGAAAAGTATATACAAATTTTCATATCAATATCCACATAATACATTGGGATGTATTGATAGTTCTAAAAATTGTTTCAATTATCCTCTTCACATAATTTATAATTGAAAATGAAAATAATTTCAACTAAGCTATTATAAGGAAAAGTATCCAATCACAATATAATACTAAAAATAATTATCTACATAAAAATAATATCAACTTAATTTGAAGAATGCCAACCGAAAAGAACTATGTCTGGATGACTTTGGGTGAAATCATAAAGCACAAAGCGTGATGCTTCACATTAGAATGTCTAGAGTAACTTTATAGTGGAGTTGGCTTGGCCTTGGGGTTTTCTCCCTCGAGGTTATAGATTCAAATCCATTTCATAGTACAAAAGGTGAGGGTTAGTAATATTGTGCTAGTGTCGGCTCCACTAACCCGGGGTATAGTATTGTACTTTATTGCTAACCTTTAAATGCACCAATTATAGTAAATTTGGTAGGGGCTTGGGGTTTGAATCCACTTTGTAGTGGGAAAGGAAAGGATCAGTAATATTGTGCTAGTTCTTGCTCCGCTGACCCAAGGTATAGGATTGGACTTTGTTACTAACCTTCTACTAAAAAAACCTTAATTTAAACAAAATTAAATTGTATAGGTCTTGAAGATGATTCTATAGTTTTGAGAGAGTCTTGAACTTGAACACCAATACTTAGCATGGATTTCCTCACTTCATGGTGTTATCCAACACAAAGATGGCCTGAAAAGCATAGATTTAAACACAAAATATTATCCTACACACATAATGTATAAGGAATATTAAATTTAATAATCACGAGAAATTATTATATGCTAAAATGACAACATAATTTAACTCTAAAAATAAGAATTCAGAAATTAAGGGTATGGAGCTCGAATAAACTATATTTTCACTTCTTCCATGGAGAACCTACACACAAAAAGTAAAATATTTTTTTGGTTTGGTTGTTTAGGGGCTTGCCTCAATAAAACCCTTATTTTGGTATTTCTACCTCCACAACAACCAATATTTTATATGTATTAAAAAATATGTAAATAATATAATGATAAAGATAATTTTAATATGAAATAAAATGTTGAATGATAAACAAGAAAAAAATCACCTTGAAACTTAAAAGAATTGGTGACCTTGTACTTCAAGAATCTTGTAGAGAATAAAATATAGTGACATACATTGTGAATAGTCTGTTATGTTTTAAATGGTGGACAAGTTTATTGCTACTTAAGAAGTTTTTTTCAAAAGTATCCATGTGAATGAGAGAGAGAATGAAAATAAAAATAAGAGAGAGCCATCCAAATTGATTTGGGTTGATTTTTTCACCTCACTACATGCCTAGCCATTGGAAGTAAAAAAACACAAGAATTTAATTCTCCAATGAATACTAGAATCATGAATGATAATATGATGCTGATACATTGCGAAAAAAATCATAAAAATTTCGCTTGTCTAGAAGAATTTAGACACTAAATAATATGAACATGGGACTAAAAGATTCATAATCTAGGTGTTGATATTTTGAAATTAAACAGTTTATTTCAAAACACTAAAGAGTGGGTGTTGTGTAGCGTTAAATTGCAAGGGTATGTAATTTAGGATACTATACCCCCCTTTAGAAGGCATATGAATTATACTAATATATGTATGCTAAATTAGAAATTAATAATCACACATATTACCAAAGGATACTATAGAGGATACATAATCTTCCATCTAGGTTGATATGCCCCGAAGAAGAATACCTAAAAAATAACTAGAACATCTTGCACAAACACATATATTATGCAAAACTATTACAAAAAATATGGTATTTAAAAAATACTACACAATACATAAAAGAAACATGAGACTGGAACTTATGCAAACAAACATTCAAAACAACTCTCAAAAAGAGGAAAATAGAATGAAAGATAACATGAAGAGAATGAGATAAATTATATAATATTCATGAATAACAAGTTGTATTATGTTAGAGTCCATACATATGATTTTAATTGACCATGGTTACTACAATCTATGTATTATAAGATAACCATGAAAAGGGTAGGACACATGAATACTCATATTATAACAAGTTGTATTATGCTAGGTGGTTCATATGTTACGAAGATGTAATGAAATAATATAGATTTTTTAATATTATAAAATTTAAGAGAGTAGAGTGTGAGGATTGTGAGATCCCCTCTCAAAATAATTGAGTGATGCCAAAAATGCAAAAGTTATTTTAACGAGAGAAAAAGAAAACATACTTGAAAAAGAAGCATCAATGATAATGTTGTATGATTCAAGACACGTGATATTTTATTCATGGAATGACATCATGGAAGATAGGTATGTCACATCAAAAATATAATATCACTCACAAGAAAACACACTAAGGGATCCATAGACTTGGGGTTGGTATGAATATTTGATAATCATGTATATCAATGGAAAAAATTTAGAAGACATCATTCCCTAGGTAAAGTGAAGTAGAAGTATAATTAAATAAAGATACATAAAGAAAAATATTTTTTTTGGGTCAACAAGAAAGAGGCCTAAATGTCTCAACACTTTGCATTATCCCCAAAACTTTAAAATGCAAAACACAAAACATCTAGAAGAGAAATGATACAAGTAAAATATTGACAAAATTACTACATCCATGTATCCATGTACTTAAAAGGGTATCATAGGTCCTCTAGGTAATATTAATGGACAAAAACAAGCAATCATGGGGTAACACAAAATAATCAATAAAAAAATATAATCTAAAGATAAAAGAATACTACTTTAGAGAAATTACTCAAATAGATCATTTGTCACCCAATATATATCATAAGGGGAGGAAGGTCAAGCCTATATCTTTGAAGTATTATAAGAATAATACTATTTGTTTTAGTGGCATCAAATTCTAAGCAATTGGATGCAAGTACAAAATATTTTTGAACATGATGTCAAAAAATTATCAACGATCTTGTGAAGATCGAGGCCAACATCACAATGTCAATGAAAGATTCAAATATATTCTCTTCATCAAGGGAGTCTGGTAATGTACTTGACCTATCCTTTTTAAAATATTATAACTAGAAACAAAATGAATTACTATAATTTTAATATGAACATATCAATTATAACAAAATAGTAAAATATATCTTTCTTGTAATAAAAATTATAACGTAATATCAATAAAAATAGAAACTACATGTTTTGGAGATGCTTTTGTTATAGTTTTTAAGATCCTTGGCCATGGACACTTGTGTGTAGCATGGATTTCCTTGAAATGCACTATTATCTTGTACAAATGAAAAATCAAAAGTCTAGAATGCTTTTTAATGTATGTCTTCACTAATAGAAGTGAGATGACAAAATCACTATGTAAAAATATATGAAAATGATAGAAATCAAAGGAAATGTATTGAAAGAGCTTAAACTATAACAGTCAAATAAAATAATAGAAATGGGATAAATATCTCCTAGATTCTATTCTTCTCCAATCTTGAATAGCCTACACATAAAAAAGGAGAAAATTGCTAGGTTCAAGGATGTTTAGGGGTTTTCCTCAGCCAAACCCCAATTTTGGTGTTTCCATCTTCATAGATAGCTAGGATTGATTTTGATAATATTTATAAAAGATAAAATATATTGAAGATGAGAAAGATGTAGTGCCAATGATATAAAAAATAGATTAAATATACTATATACTAACACCTGAAATATTTGATTGCTAACATAGAAAAAATATATTCAATGAGAAGGAGACAACAAAATGAAATATGGTCAATTGAAAGTTGCATAAGAGCTCTAAAGCAAATTTTAAAGCTATATCAATGTTTTTCTACCCAATCTAACCATACAAGAAATGGCATGTAAGGTACCAAGAGAGTTTTGGTTGCTTTAAAGTAAGAAAAATTATTTGAGAAAGTTGTAGAGAAAGAAAATAAAAGTGTATGCATGAAGAGAGAGAGAGAGTGAATGGAATTTTTCCTCTTTTACAAAATAGCAAGCCATGACCTTCCTGGCAAACAAAGCTACCATTTAGGTTCATTGCATTTGAAAGATTCTCAAGAATGTAATGCTCTAGTGATGACTTGAATCATTAATTTTCATAGGATACTATCACATCATGTGGACATTTTTATGTGCCACTCTCGTGTGAGAAAAAAAGACTAAAAAAACCTAGGATCATCAAAAATTTGTTAGTGGAGAGATTCTGATATTAACACTCTATATCTAAACTATTTTATATCATGAGCTGAAGGGCTTCAAAAAAATTCACTGCAACCAATTCACCGTGCTGGAAAATTCATTGCCATCAATTCATCACCAGCAATTCACCGCCAACAATCGTTTCACTACCATAAAAAAATGATCTCTTCGAAAATTCACCACCAACAATTCACCGCTGCAAATAATTCGTCGCATTAACATTTTTTAATATAAATGTCAAAGACCTTCAATTTTTTTTTGCAAAAGAATAATTTCCACTACATTGATAATAGAGATGACTGTTATTGTTGTATAATTGGTTTACTAGAATAAAATAAAATATATTAAAAAATGTTTTCATTTTGACTATCATAAATATAATTTTCTAGTTGTATATGCAATCACTACTACATAGAAGGGGCTTTTAAAACAATTTTTGAGACAATTTTTCAGTAAATTGTCTTAATTTGAGACAAAAAAAAAGTTGTGTATTGTCTCAACTATTGTCTTTAAGAGGGCGTCTTAAATTATCGTCTTAAAATTTGTCTTTGTAAAGACAATAGAAAACATAAGTATTTTTGTCTCTTTAGAGACAATTTCACTTTTGTCTCTTTAGAGACAATAGTTGGGATTAAAGATATATTGTCTCTCTAGAGACAATATGAAAAATATATTGAAAAATAAATAATTTATTTTAAATATTTTTTGTGTGATTTTCAACATTCAATATTTGAAAATCATAGAAAATGACATCAATTAACTCATACACATAATAGAAACAAAAAATTTGAAGGCCAAAATGCTCATTTTATTGATAGAAGATGTTATTGCAACCATACATAGTCTGAAAATATGTATCTCTTGCTTTGAAAATGTGTTACAAAGTGTTTCGTTTCAGTCTAAAACTGAAAAATCTGAGTTCCAATGTCAAAGTGACTAGAAATAAACTTTGTGTCAAGTTTACAATTCTGTATCAAAATCAAAAGAACTAATTACAAAAGTGATTTTAGTTTTCTTTGTATATCCTTCGTTGGAGAGAATGTAGGACATGACATTAAGAAGTATCAATGACCACCTCGTACTTTGACTTGGTAAATTTGATTTATTTTGGTTGCCTAGAAACTGCTTCCATTATTTGACTCCACAAAAAAGCTCCAGCAAGGCGTTGGTGAAAGAAGACTCTGACTTTTCAATTTTCTGCTATCATATCCACATTAACTTCCTTTCTGCAAGTGACCGATCTGCAAAGATAAGAAAACCAGATTTAATACATCAAATATTATGTTTAGAAATTACTCACATAAAACAATGAAGTTGTATTGATGTTTGACACTTACAATTTGAATC